>JXUT01142178.1:0-12483 GCA_000934455.1 Apostichopus parvimensis
TCATTCCACAATCGCCGCTGGTTATGCTATAAACCGATACACACCGGCCATATCACTTTAAGATATATGATGTGTTAGTATGCTATCAATACTATTATGGTGCACGTGAATAATTAAAATAAAATGTTAAAATTAACAAAGGCTAAAGATATCCAAAAGGCAATTCTTCATCAAAGGGGCACATTTTATTTGCCAGTAGGACACATTTGCTATTTTGGAAAAAAGAGTGGGGGCACGTGGCCCCGGCTCCTACCCCCTGATAGACTGCCAATTGGTATAGGTCGTAGCAACACTGGACACTATTCCACCTCTGTTCAATAGCAATGAAGGGTAGCATGATACAGGTCAAGTGTCGAAATCCCGTTCGAGATGCACCACAAGCAATTATAGACTTAGATAGGGTAGATTGAGCTCAGTGTATATTAACCCCACTAGTCGTATACACTACCACAGAAGTAATATTAAAATATCGTTAATGTCAAGGAGCATGGGAAAATGACAGCAATGATATCTGGTCTGCTGTGTTTCCATACATGCTTCCCAGGGGTCACCCCTGTGATTCACGCATCGAATGTCACTGCCATTAGCATGATCACTGAACGTAGAAATGAGCGCTTGGCAAGAAAAGACGAGAATACGTGAGTGAATGTCGCCCCCGCGATAATCTGTTCAACCTGAATCTGTTACGTGTGTAATGATAGATAGCTCTTGAACTGCCATAAAGTTAAGTTTTTTTTTTTTTTTTAAATAACAGTCCTCTTTATGAACCTCCTATTCAATATATTTATGATGGTTGAGAATGAGCCAATTGATAGGACGTGAATAAATTGAATCCTCCCTATCATGTGTGATATACGTAGCCTATACCATGCATATCGCTTGGCCCAGATCAAACTTTTTAATGTTTCAATAAAATATCTGAAGAAAACAAATTTCATTTTCATGGTCTTCCTTCCTCAGAGTCCCCGACATTCAAAGCTGGAGAAAGCTGATATTCTCGAAATGACAGTTAAATACTTGAGGAGTGTTCATGGGCGTCACGTCGCAGGTAAATCTAATTCATCGTCGTGAATTGAACGAAGTGACCAAATAGAAATGTCGTACTTTGTATGGTGACAATGGGTTCATTTCGAAGCATTGATTGGAGGAAATACGGTAAATTTCCTCCACAAAAACTGACAGAGTTTTCCATTTGGAGTCATACCCTTAAAAATATTCATACGTAAAGTTTAGCGCAAGGTTTTAGATTCCATCTTTGACACACAAATGAAAGATTGTTGAGCATGTTATTTCAAAACGCCATACCTAACGTTAAGATTGATACGAATTTTAAGGAATGACATGAATTTCCAGGATATATGTTTATACACTGTAAAACAGTTGGTAATGTTTGTGTTACATGTACATATGTTACAGTAGTAAGCAAATAATCTTGGATTGATTTTCACCACTGATAGGTAACTTTAACTCATTAAACACTGTGCGTAACTCCCGATATAGGCATGTTTTGAAGGGTTTTCATAACATGGAGGAATGTGCACAAAGTCACACATCACTTCAAGAGAGAGGTAATTGTCGTGGGAAAAAAGTCTCAACGAACGGCCACAAATCTATTAGCAATTAGCTAATTATCAGTGAAGTACTTATATTGCCCAGTTATGTTGAAACAGTACCAGTAGTTACAAGATAAAGTTTGTAAAGATATCAGTACAGATAAAAAATATCTCTTTCGTTTGCTTTTTACAGGTAAGAGTGCCGCGACCCCTAACCCTGTTGTATCGAGTCAATACCGATCTGGTTTTAGGGAGTGTATGCTCGAAGTTTCAAAGTTCCTTGATAACACCGACGCAAGTTCTAGTACACGGTTACAGCTTCTTGATCATCTTTCGCAAACTTGTGGCACCCCTCATGGTGCATCGTCTACTGTAGGATCAGCTGCCTTCCGTCCTGGAAGTAGTTACAAGTCTACGACGGATGGCAATTTGGCCCATGCCTTGCCAATATATCGGCTTCCAACATCCCTTTCTCAGGACTCGTCACATTCCGCCCCGCAGCCAGCACATTTGGCATCGGATTCAGTGCAATCTTTACAAGCTATGCAAATTAATACCCCACCGACACTCCCGGCTATGAATATTCAACTCCCAGCACTTTCAAAGTTACCGGTAGGGACACTGTCTCTACCCGTACCTTCTTTACCTGTACGAACACCGTCCACGCCGTTTTCCTCACCTTCAGTGCCTCCGATCTCATCTAGATTATCACCTAACAAAGCAAAGGAAACGGATCAATTGGCTTCCCAATCTACGGAACTAAAGGCACCACATGAGAACTCTGAGAGCATTGCTCAGAGCAGCAAATATACAGCGAACACCACCCTTAAGGAAGGTGCCAATAATTCAGGAGGGTCAGTAGTCATATCCAGTATTCCAGGCGGAGATGTCACAGTTGTATTACCACATTCTGCATTGCCTGGAGGAAAGGTACCAACCCATTTAATACCTATTTACCAACCTTCCTTAAATATGCCCCAAACTACAAATGTCGTTACTTCACGTCCCGAAGAATCCAGTCCTCCTGCCTCTCAGTTTGTATCAACGTCAATCCCTGTGTCTGTTCCCATCTCTTCTGCCAGCCCTCGTGCTGGGACGGTTGCCCCTGTTGCCTGGTACACTCGACCTGCTTATCTGACTACAAATATTGATCAAGGGCATGCTGTTGTGGCCCAACAGGGCACTCCTGTCACTATCACACTCCCTATCCAGGCACGCATCGTACAAAACATAATACCAATCCAGGCGGCGTCGCTGTCGCCAATCGCCACTGGTACGTCTGTTCACCATATTCCAATTCGTATGGCAAATCCAAACGGAGAACCCCTGAGTGAACATGATTTTATGTGGAGACCGTGGTAGGTCTAAGGATAATCCTTGGGTTGTTAAAGGTGGAACAAACCCTATAATAATCTTCTTCTTGTGTGATAGAAATATTTGTATGTGCAGCTCCCTTAAACAAGATAGGAAATGCTTGCTTTGTTTGACAGGTATCCCGACTATCTCCCTAATTTCCATGCAGACTAAAGTAAATGATTGATTATGGACGTAGGACGTTTTTTCGAAAAACTGTAATTCATCGTTTCCACAAAAGGGAACATCAAAGGGGTTTTCAAAATATGCTACCTAAACATTCACTAAGGCGTCGAAACAACTTATTCATACTAGTATGGTTAGATAACTGCTCCACCTAACGGCATGGCAATACACTGGTTTATTACATTTCTACTTAACACAAACAATCTACTCAGTTTCAATGGGAGAATGTTTTTATCTTTTGGACGATGTTATATATAGTACTAAGATCATTTGGCCCCGATAGATGTTGGTAGGTAAATAATCAACGTTGGGACTGACTGACCAGCTTAACACAGTTCGACCCAATTTCTGTCATTTGATTTTATATGAAACGTGTTGTCCAGACCCAATACTTAACCAGTTTTGCAAACGGGTACTTTACTAAGGATAGAATAATCTTATTTCACTTTAACCTTTTGATGTTTTTGATTCCGAAAGCTGCTATGTACGTTTACTATTTGAAATTTTTGCTATCCTAGCCAAGCTGTTTGTAGTGAGCGTTTATAACTTGCCTTGATCTTGTACCGCATTCATTTGCATATTTCAAAGCACATGATGTAAATGTTTAATACAATAAATAACCATGCGTTCCAATTCTCGACGGGTATTTAGTTTCCGCGACGAATAGCAATAGAGCAACATTCCAAACTAAGAGGAACTCTTTCTTTTCCAGAAAAGTCAATCGTTCGTTGCATTAAGCTTTTAATTAGAGGAGAAGATGTAATTATACCCACTTCAGTTTCACGCTGATTTGTACGCTTGCCTTTCTCTTGTAGCAAACTACGGTCATCAAACTTCGTTCCTATTTCTAGATTGTTGAAATATCGTGCAAACTTAGACGCATTTTGAAATCATGAATTCTTTCTTTGTATCAGATGCTTAAGGTATAAGTGGCATTATGCGTTAAAAGACATAAACGAAATAATCTTTGGCATTCTCAGCAACGCCTTTCTCTGCGGGAACAAGTAGTGTGGTTGGCAGAAAAGAAAAATTTCTGATCTCAATCAAATAAATTGCATTTCTCTTGTACACAGAAAGAGTTAACCGCTAAGACATTTACCAACGTTGTACTAAATGTAAGCATTCTAAAAAAAGGACAGTTAATTTTATCAACGGTTGCAACATTTCTCGAACCGATTAAACGATATAATTTATGCGCAACACTTTACTTACTTGATGGATATCAACACTCAAGCACTTTTTACAATGAGAGTTAAATTCAGTTACGTGTAATTCTAAGGAAGGATAGGCTGCTGGTAATACATGGCTAACTTGTGGAAGTAAGGATACAGTGTATCAAAGAACTACGTTTGTTGATTACATGAGAAGCTGCAGACGGCGATGTAAAAATGTATTTGAGTATGGTAACGAATAGGCAATATACGTGTGATAACTCACACAATTGGATATGCATGTAAACGTAGACCAGACAAGACATGTCCTATTTAATTTAAGAGAATATCTGTATTTTGGTTAGTGCAATCAATATGTTTGGTGACATCATGGTAATTTGCAAAACCTATATAGAGTCTGATGTGGTAACGGTAAGAGGTGTAACCTTGAGTACAATATTTTCATAGTGACATTGTGGGTAAATTATGCATAAAATGCGCTTTATAGATCTCTATTACTTTTTGAGTAAAATTATTACAAAGAAATTTATTCATAAGAAAAACAAATACTATTTTTTTAATCAGAGGGACCTTTGTCGGCTTTATAACATATGAGTAATTATGATTAACATGAATAATAATGACAAATACCAGTTATGAAAACATATTATATTTTTAAGAAATAATAAAAAGAAGTGACCTAATGCTAGTTTATTTGAATAAGGAAAACAATGGTGTGAATACAGTGCTAGCTCTAATTCAAACGTACAACCTTTTAATATGAACGTTCCACATTGAAGACTACCTTTACAGATGAGTGAGAGCTCTTGTCACTATAGTTACCATGGTCTATTATCTGGTATCAGAAAATTCTGTGAGCTTTAAAGGTTCATCTCAATAACTACTCCATTATTTACAGTTTTACGACATACAAAATGCACAAACTGGGCAATTGGTTCTGAAATTTGTAAACAAAAGAAAAGGTTAATTTACGTAATGAATTAATATGTAAGACAGATGGAAACTATTCAGGATACATCTTATTTATTTCTATTTTTCCTTTTTGGTTTTAAATTATGCACTCTAAAACAGTAGAGCTACTACTAAGATCAAAATAAACTACCCGATTTTGAAAGAAATGTGCATACCTTCCGATTTTACAAGCTATTTATCAAAAATTGTAACCATTGTATCGCATTTTACGAAAGTACTTTGTTGAATATGTTATAAGTCGACTTTAAAGTTACAAATGCAATACGTAAACACGTTTCATATCAGTTACAAATATAGTCTTCAACACCACATTATTTGAAGTGTAATGTAAATTGAAGAAGCATTGTGGTCAAGTAGCTATATGCACATCTTAACTTTGCTTGTGTAATCGACACACGACTGCACAACATTATTTGATGCAGTATTAACAAGAGGATAGAGAAAACAATTTGCTTACAGTGCAGTTATTAAAAAAAATGTTATGTTTGGTGACTAGTACGTATAGGCAATGTGTTCAAGGTGGGAAATGTAAATAAGTTTTGTGATCGTTCTATGCAGAAGCGTGCTATCAGCTTGTTTTTAACTAGATTAATATATGATGCAATTTAAGATGCGTGTGGTTTTCCTATTAAAATATAAACTTATATATATACATATGTGTGTGTACAGTAAAATATTTCTCAACGTTTAAAAATAAAGGTTTTCTTTTTGACATTACTTTTGTCTAAAATGAAGCCAAACAATGAAGACTGTGTGTGGTTTCCAAGAAGCGTGAGCCCAATACTATAATTACTAGACATAGAAAATATGAAATAATCTAAGTGATACTTTAGTTGAATGATAACGACTTAAGTTAACTAATACGTTTACAAGTATAGAATCCGTTAGAAAATGGGCGCATACGATTTGGTAGAGAGAAAGTAATAAAATAGTACACTGGCATTTTCATGGCTGCTCTTAAAATTTTGAGGACTGAATTCATGTCATAAGATATGCTTCCATCTAAAATGACATTATTTCAAATTATTCAAGGCAAATATTATACCTAGATTATAGCCTGGATCTTGTTGTCGTATACGTGTGATGAAATGCAAAAGTATATTAATAATCCCACTGTGTTACGCCATTAAAGATCCTCTTCGCAATAAGATGACTTACAGTATGGTTATTGCTTCACACTTTGGCATAAGGAGCTGCGACTTGGATATACCAGTAAAATATTGTAATTTTATATCCAAGCATTAACTTTATCGTATGTCCAGAAATACAACACATTCTCCTATCGATCTAAGTCGAAGAGTAACCATGATTTATTGTCCATGTCGCTATCGGTCGTATGCAGTACAACGTTGAACAGTAGCAACGCCACGTATATGACTTTTTGTAAAGAGAAGATATTGTTTGTGGCTGAGAAAATGTCTCCAAACAGACAGCCCACCGTCTTTCATGATACTTATCATCTTGTTGTGGAAATAAAATGCTGGCAACATGAAAACGAAGTCAGTTGTTCGTTTTTCCACGTTTATTGTTTGGTCTCTAAAATACTTTACATATTAACGGGTCGTGCTTTAGTGACTCTTTCAGGTTTCTATATCAAAGTTAACCTGCTGGCTAAGCTTTGTCTTAAGTCTTCCATTGCATCACAACAGGGAACCGCTTCTTTTATACCCTTCTCAGTTGGTAAATCTCAGCATTTGTAATCCTGTCACTGGTTCGAACCCCGTTCAATAGCCAATCATTTCTTGTTGTTTCAAATTAATTAAGACTGACTCTTTACGTAAGCCCTTTTGATTCCGTGAACTTTGCAACTCTCCACATCACCATTTCTCTGGCTCTGATGAGACTTTCAAGCCCGATATTCTCTCCACAATTCTTAATCACATGTTCAAATAGTGTCCTTCCGAGGCAGAAGCCCTTTTCACATGTAGTTCATTCACAGGTTAAACTTGTGCAACATATTGGAAGCGTGTGGCTCTCAGTATCGTTGGGTTCTGCAGCACCTTATTACACGAGTCTTAATGGACATTTTAGAGGCAAGGATTGTTATACAGGTAATGAAGGCAACTAGTATGATTAATTAATACTGAACGCAATTAATACTAAACATTATTAGTACAGACCTCAAACTAGACTATCACGGAAATAATACACATCTAATACTGAAGGACAATTTATTAAGCCGGTGTAATTGTCACAAGCATAACATCATTTAGGAACAAGTCCGTGAAACTGTAAATGCAGTTCCCAAGGCAATGTACAGTTAGAAAAAAAAGTTACAGATTAAAAATACTGGTTACATTAGCTAACGACAGGTAACAGTGAAGGTAACAGGATACGTAACAGTGAAGAGGCGTCTTTGTTGAGATCGACAGTAAAAAATTAAAGCTATTTTGCTAACCTGTATTGTGTTTAAACCGTATTGTGTTTAAAGTGATGTATCCATTTACCAGTTGTAAAACATAATGTCTTTGAAGGTCATCAGTGTTTCCCATCCCCTTCCCTAAAATACCTAGGAATGAGCGAAAATTGTTACATGTTTAAACTAATATTACCTCCTTACAGCGCTGAAAGAGTTCATCAATGTTCATCTCATAGACTGAGCAATATTTGAACTTTTCGAAGCTTCTGAGAGGTGCGTTTTGGAACCCCCAACAATATAGCCTAACCATACCAGAAGTAATACTTTAGTACATTGGTTTGCTCTATGTGACAAAACAGTTGGATTTTAGCCAGTGGAGCTGTCTCGGGTTTGGCGCCTGGACCTGTAAGTGGCCCCGGCAGCTTTGGATATCGATCTCCTCCACTCCAGCACACGGCGTGTCATTGAAATGATCAACAAAATTTAAGCAGAGACAACTCGGTTTGTGATTATAACGAAACTCAGTTTAAATGAGGTAAATGTCCTCTTATACAAACATTTGGAAGCCACTATATTCATAGATTGTAAACAAAGGTATCGAGATTCTATATTGTACACAGAATACCATCTGCGTATCATATTTGCTGTTATGCGCCGAATTGTATACACGTAGCGTCCACATAGGTCCTCCTTATCATGCACTTCACTTTATTGGTTATTATAATACATTCACGCAATGGTTGCAGACAACGATGGGTGGTGTTTCAACCGAACAGTAAAGTCATCTCGGAGTAGGAATACAGTCAAGAGCTTTCAATCTTTTATGAACAAAACTCTGGTTGAAAAATCTGAATATGAAGAGCGTTCAGCTGTCGACAGCGTATACGAGAGGTGAAATCGGCAGGTGTTCTGTGGCGGTTTCATGTACCATTGTAAGTTATACCATAACAATTGCGTGTGAAAGTCAACACATCTCTCCCTGTTCAAAGAGGACGATTAGATGTGAAACTAACACTCATCGTTCGTTCGACTGAAGGTTTTGCCTGATTCATGTTTTGTCATGTGAGTAAACAACTTATTGAAAGTCTGAAGGAGGTCACTATAGTCTCTAGTGAATTCGAGATTATTGATTAGCGAATACAGTGAATTCTTAGTGAAAACAATATGGCGATAAAACCCTTCTGTAGATCTAGTATATGCCGGTCGAATAACAAAACACTCGATCAAGACGGCAGAGAGGTGAATAATTAATACGGTATTGCATAGCAAAATACTTTGCTAAGTAAACAATTGATTCACACATTATGCAAGTTATAATAATACTTGTATTTGTGAATTCTATTATATTTTCAGTGTTTTGAAAGACACCAAAATGCAAGAGTCTCAAACGGACCACGAAAAGTTTACAACTTTCACTTAACACCTTTAGGACCATAAATAACACTCGCCGAAAGCCCAAATTCCCACCAATTTTGTGCAATTTGTGCAATTTTGTGCAGCTCCGTAACCATGATTAATATATTTCAGATCAGGACAATTAAAGCAACGAAACGTAACAAAAACCTTCAAAAGGACACGAATATTTTACACCCTCAACTTTTGATCACGGCAATTTTGGATACCAAAATACACGCTTTAAACGTCTTACATCATTTTACCCCAGGTTCATCCCATATCGTGATATTTGAACACCCATTTCGCCACCTCCTTGATAGGCAACATTACTCTAAAGATATATGAACGAATATATAGTCTCCAGCATAGACGTGTCAGTAAGAGCTCTCTTTGAAAAACAAATTGTACCAGTTATTTACACAGTCAATCATAAATCATGACTATAAAAATGTTGAAGAACGATAACGCCAGGAACATTCTTTGCAAATTGTGGCAATGTAGTATTGGCTCAAGTATAAATACTAAAATAATGGTTGGTCATGAGGGCAAAAGTTTCTTTGATATAGCTCATGTATGGTTTCTCTGGCCATTGATGAGGAAGACAAATACCATACGTTCCAACTATGTGTTATTAGAAGGAACTATCTCATTTATCTAGGGTAAATATTGGCAAATGAGCGCCAGGGCAAGGATCTTACTACGATGGATGGGTTTCTCGAAGTCAGTTCATGTTACGTTAAAGGAGACATCATAATCAAATGATAATTAACCCCACGTACAGGTTCAAAACATTTCCCCGTAATTTGATGTCCTTTTTTCGTAGTCCGTTATGAAAAACAGACACGTTCCAAAATCTACAAATTTAAATCAATGTTGACTACAATAGAAAGGTTTTCTCAATTCAATCGTTTTTCTTTACCTTGGGTGAAAAAGGATGCGGTAAAAAAAAATCAGTTAAATTCAATGGCAGGCATCTAAAGTACTTCACCATCTGCCCGGAGGAGTGATGTCCTATTTGACAGACCATGGATGTCCTATTGATTTTGCATTTTGCATCCATGTCTCACAACCATAACAAGCTTTTATATTCAAGACGTAATTCATGGGTGCAGGGACAAGGCCAAGTTCATAAAACCGACATTCTGTTTCATTAGAAGTGCGACATTGATCAAGCGAAATATTGAGCATCATATTACAATTGTTCATGTCCTTTTTCAGCTTACGATTTAGTTTAACGCGAGAGCCATTGCTTTGTCAAATCTCTATAAACTAAGTTTCCTTTCAAAAAGTGCATATCGTGTTCACAGCGTGGATAACCCCTCGCATGTGGTCATGTATGCTTAGGATGTAAACTGGAAATACTTTACAATAATTATTCCTATCACACGTAGAAGTGTGATGTTCGGAACGTAATAGGATACCACGCAGCGATCAATGCAGCAACAGCTTTTCAATTTACACACTGAAGTTTGATTGCTTGCTGTGAGAGTTAAAATAGTTAAATTATTATAGCTATAAAAGCAAGAAATCTGTGCGTAAAACCAAAAATCACAACTCGGTCCATTTTCAATTAAAAGTGCATTGCACAATCCGATGTCACATATTTTTGAACAGACCAATACTGAATCGTTTTTGTTTTTCTTGGGCTCTATGAACGTGACCAAACAGGCATGTATAAGCAAACGTGTTTCTCTCATATCATCTCATGTTAATAGTAAAGACACAATTCAATCACAAGATGGTCGCTACATTTGGGGAAATAACAGAACTTAAATTGTCTTGTGGGTTCCTGTGTTTTGTTCAGAATAGCAATTATGAATTACTGTTCCTCATTGAAAGGTCGGAAGAGTTCTTAAATACTTGGTATGATTTCTAAAAATATGTGTTATTACCAGAATATACCAACTTTATTTTCTTGAAGAGTAATTGAAATTGATGAAAACAAATTAGAAGGCAAAACAGTCTGTCGGTTAATAAAGCCCCTTCCAGAAATACAACAATGGCATTAACTCGAGGAGAAACGCGTGCGGCTCCCGATTGAAGCTCTTGCCAAGAGAAGCCCTTTCTCTTCAGATTGAGGATAAATAAACGTGGCAATATTGTAATGAATAAATCCGGCACCTTGAGAGATATCACGCATTAAGAGGTGTAGCAAAGCGGTACAGGGTAACACGTCGATACGTTCATCGCCTGTGGAACTGCCTAGGCAAGACTGCAACTAAAGCCTTAACGTTGACACAACTCAAGCATCATCATTGGTGAACCAAGCATCATCATATTGGTCTATGTGATAGAAATAACTGTGATTAACAAGTTAACAACTTCCCCAGACAGCTAAGAAAGTCTTATTCCATTTGGAAGGTTGTCACATGCCTTATGATCCTTCACGCACAAGGCTGGTGACTTGCGCATGTCTAAATACGACGCCATTGAGCCAAATGTGCTTCCATTTTGAATGGTTTTGTCTATGTATTAAAGTATTAATATAATAATGCAGATGGGTTTTGCAAATGTTCAACAGAGAAAGCCTTCTATTAGCTGTTTGGGCAGTTATAGTCTACACAAATATCTCTATCATATAAACAAGGTCAAGTTGATGACTGTGTTTGTGCCTCTCTTAATTGAGAAAAATAAGAGACAATCAAAAGCGATTGTCAAATGGTAACAATATTATATGCTTGAAATCATCAAGCTAGTCTCTACAAACCCAGAGATTAATGGAGTCATCACAAAAACTGCAATAAAAGGATAAGTTACCATATCATGATCAACAAACATACGTCCCTGGTTACCATGTATTGCTCATGGACAGTGACCAACGTGTAAGCCCGATGCAATGACAAGGAAGAGTGGATCATTATGACTATTGAACACGTAAACAGACCGATAAATGTTGCTAACTTATATATATACGATAAAGAATTGGTTGAGCTTTGATCTGGAATAGTCCATGATTGTATGGATATTGCAAAGCAAAGTCTTTACAGTCACACATTTAGCTATCATTTGTTCTCTTTCAAAGATTGATATATTATCTTTGAATATTTTGTTAAATATTGACAAATAATGTACCCTTGATGAGTTATCTTCAATGCTTAATAATGGGAAAGATTAGCTGATACCTTATCTCACCTTGAGTACTACTTATTCAAGTAAGAGGTATGTATAAAATGATAACAATTAGTCACAAAAAGGCTGTGGGCCGAGGATTCACGTATACTTTGCCAAGTACAACAATCGATGAGACTAGAACTGCTTATAATACCATGAAGTAAAAACATAACAGATAAGTCTAGGAAAAAGTCAGCTTCTCGTAATTCTCAAGCATTCAATAATACAAAACAAAACAAAATGAAACAGAACTTCACATTCGTGCTCCATTAATTGTCTTATTATGTCGTAACATAAGATGCTTTGGGCGTGTAAATTCTAACCATCATCAACTTTGACACAAAACGAAACTTTTTACGTATTTGTAAAACGAATACGTCGC
>KN896442.1:0-21126 GCA_000934455.1 Apostichopus parvimensis
GTTGCACCCTTCGGCAGTGGAAGTGACTTCCTCGGTAATTCTTAAGCAGACGGATTTACTTAATGCCCTGCAGGAAATAGAACAGCATAAGTACAATAGACTAACACTTTGCATCCTCTGATATATAAATCACCCACGGTGCCCGATCTGCGGTATACAAGCTCATTTACTAAGCCAACATTCTTGGAAGCATCCTACTTTTGCTCAGCAATTTCTCTTAAAATCTGTCAAAAAAATACTGCAATTTGTTTGCAATGGTTGAATGAAATGTAGGTTAACCAACAAGTAAAAACCGATTCACTTGATTCGATCCTCCGGACATATTTTCACATTACGAATGAAACCACATCTACAGTAACAGCCAAATTTGAAAACTTTACCTTTTAGTACATTATTTGAAATGAAACTTGTGAGATAGTCAAGTTTACTGAACTACATGGGATTTAAGTCAGAACTGAAAAATTTACAAATTTTTCAAACTCTATCCAAGATTTCAAACAGTAGTACTTCAAGTTGAGAGTTCACTTTAAGAACTCCACAATAATTATCTTTACCAAGATGGATATTTTTCCAGCTCACCATGAATTTTGGAAAGACATTAATTAAGAATGTCACTGTGAATAGGAATCTGATGAGACAACACAACACCACACCCAACATCCCTTTTACCCTCTCTAAACAACTCCCTGCTCTAACCCTCATTCCCAGCACTGCACTGGTGCCCTTGCTTGGTGCTTCATACAGCTTGTGATCGCACCCAATGACATCATCATCCATTAAATATTCATACTGATACCACTTTTGACATTATCAGGGAATGTGACACCAGGTCCTTGGATAAATTTTATCTCCCTCATCAATCTTCCATTTTCATTAACCAGAATATTACTCACTTGCAGAGAGAGGTTTGACTAAAACAATGTGCATTCATCTTGGCAGGCTGTGTGATAACTTTGCCTTTGCGCTGGAACCTGGATCAACTGACATTTTGCCCTGTGATTCATACAGATCCACATTATATCCAGTCATGTGTGTAAACCGCATTCCTGTCTACCCTTCATGCAACCCACAAATAACTCTCTCAGGCTACACATAATTTCACAGGAGGATGATTGCTGTCAGTGGGAGGTGTGCAAACCACTGTAAAGAGCTTTCACTATTAGAGAATATTTTCATGGTTAAATATGTGTGCATGATAACATACACATCTTTGGCTCTCCTCTGATGAAGAAGCAATCAGAGAGTTTGCAATTAAATGAGATGTAAGTCTGAATTCAGTGCATTATTGATTATATGGCTCATGTGTTGATGAAGATGAAAGTAGCTAGGATAAGAATTAAAGGCAAAATTTAATGCAGTTTATTTTTGGTTGAAAAATATAAAGTTCAATTGTTCACATTCAAAAGCAGCACTGACACTTTTTCTAATACAGGATGCCTTTGACACAAACCACATACAAGGACTAATTTATTGTTTACATTTTGTGTTATTGTAACATTTTTCAAGTTATTGAACTCATAAAATAGTGAAAATAGTATTGATTCAGTGTGTAAACTGTTATTTTTTTTATATTAATTTGTGTGGCAACTTGCCCATATTTCATGTCATTTGTAATGTAATACCCGACCGCATAAATTATTCCCTGAAATATTATTAATTTTTCTGGTAAACATTGGCAACTCCTGTATATACATCATGAGAATGTGATTGAATTTGAAATGTGCCATTAAGGTCATATTATAAACATTTACAAGGAACTTGCCTGCCACCTAATGCACTGCTTGAAATGAAAATTAACTGAAATATCATTTATAGTTTCTACTCTAACACTCCAGTTTGTCTTTACTTATGTTGAACTTTAAGTTTTGAATTTTTTAATATTTACATTTGATGAACAGTTGTAAATATTAATGTATCTTTATGTTACTGTATGTGAATATGAGTGTCTAAATTGCAGGACAAAACTAGAGCATGCATGCCGTTTTTATGACCACAACAAATATTGCTGAAAATAACATAGCTCTCCACCTCCACCCACCTCTCTCTCTCTCTCTCTCTCTCTCTCGAGCTGCCTCAGTTGAAACTCGCTGTGATGTGAGGCAACGAAACCTGGCACGCAAATAATAATGAAATTAATACCCCAAACTTCTCTCTGAAGTAAATGTTACTGACATATGTACAAATCCTATGCTAGTGCAGTGTACTGCGAGCCAACCAAGTTAAATTAAACTGTTCCACATCAACCAGAAATCTTTTAATCCAGCACTACAGGAATTCAACCCAAGTATTTTAAGCAATCAATACTGGGCGATATAAGCATTGCCATGGTTTGTTCGGACCTCAGATCAATAAAAAATTTCAGTCTCGGTAAGCAGCTACGTGAGCCGTTCTCACACATGACGGGATCTTCTCTCGTAACGAAACCTGAGGCGGGCAGACATGACAGGTTGCCAGAGAGAAGAGCTTCCAATTCTTCACTTGATCTGATTATGCTGCAAACACATCCCTTCCCATTTCATTTGATTACACATTCCATATCTAACTTTATTTGCCCTAGTTTTTTTCCGAACATCTCGGTGAATTTGAAATTTTTCACTGGCATTTAGACTTACTGGCTACGTTGTTACATAAATGGCAGAGAGACTGTTGAAAATGATGTTTGGGGTGATAATTTTACTGTTCAACATTTTTGTACTGCAGTTCTGAGATTTAGAATTTTAATATATGCATCCTAAAATGCTGAAAATATTAAGGTTTTATTGTACAAAGGGTGCTATAGCGTTTAATAGACTGACTTTTGCAATTGAGGATCATTTTGAATCTATTTTGCTACGCAATACCAACTATTGTCACAGGTAACTTATACCAAAACCAGTCATGATGAGACAGTTTAATTATTAAGGTATACTTCCATTCAGCCTCAAATAATTATGCTTTTAAAGAAATTGGCAAAAAAATGGCAAAATTTTTGGAATAAATAATGATTTCATGTCAGTGCTACATCATAAAATGCAATCCACAGGTGTTTTTCACGCCTTGCTTGATATGAGATATGGCACCTCAATTAGTCAATTTGCATGATGCTATCACATAGATTCAGACCACTCTTTTATTTTCTCCTGGTCATCAAAGTAAGGCTTTCAATAAGCTGACATAAACTAACAACACAATAGGGTCTGTCCTTTCTGTTTATCTGGTCTTGGGGGTAGCGTTCAGGTTCAGTGGCGAGAATCACTAAAATTAAGCTTTTTCCCACTGGTGCTTCTTTTGTTGGATGTTTTGTGTGGTGAGGGGTTTATCAACAAGCTTTGCTTGCTTGCTTGCTTTCTCAACAGAGCTGCTCCAGCTTCCTCTTCGTGATATATACTTACCTTATATTTTACTCTTATAGAGTACTTTACTTTGTTACTTTGCATTTTACTTTATTACACAGTACGGTACTTTGTTCATCTATATCAAAATACATTATAGTCTCGGAGCTCTACATTAATAATATTTCAGGAAATCTTACTCTACTTGTGTTGTGTTAATTTATGCATCCCCTGTTATAATGCCATAAATATCTTGATAAGTAGGAGTGGCTGCGTGGTTGTAAACATGTCTATCACTTAGAACATAAGATTGAGGGATACCCAATGAGGGGGGGGGGGAGCTCTCCAGCATGTCCACAGAGGGTGCTATCATATCAGCCCTAATGTGCGTAATCTCTGCTGTTTACAGATCTCCGAATTAAAGACGAAGACTTTGTATAGTGCAGAAGCTAAAGACGTACCTCTAATCAAAGTAACACCATTACATTAAAGAACTCAGAAACATGCGAACATGCCCAAGAACTTGTACATATATGCATATGCATGCACTGGGTGATTGACTAGTTTCAAAGTTTCCACTTGTCTAATGTGGTGGAATGAAAAAGTTGCCTTGGAAAACATAAGTTAGGGTGCTAAAAAAACAGGTTATATGAATTGAAACTTTGAGAAAAATGTTTCCAAAGATCTCTTCCTCAATAAGTACCCTCGAAATTGTATATAAGACCAGTGATGTGCAGTGACTAGTGAGAGACTGCAACTTGTCAAGTTTCGCGGACCTAGATGGGACTGAAATGAAATCGCCCTCTTTTCAATTTTGGGCATGGCTGGGGAGCCCCATTCTGTGAAGAATTTACTACATTACTTGGTCAGAGTAGGAACGTGTTACTGTACCACCCTCCAAAACAAACACACTTTCACTGCTCTACAAGTGGAATAACAGTCGAGATATTTACCCTATTAACACCCATACTACAAAGCAATCGATGGCAGAACTAGCCCGAAGCAGTCCACTGAGTGCAAGCATATCCTAGCCAATTTTAATCCCCAAGCATGAAAGCTTTCAACAAACACTTGCAGTTGCAGTTCGATTACTGAGCACCTACGAGCAGTTGACAACTTGAAATCATGATATAGGAGTATTTGACAACATGGACGTACAGCCTATAATGTATAAAGAATAACTTGTATGGTTACTCTCATACACTGAAGCAAGGTACTAAAAACAACTCAAATCAGCTGTTGTATATAATAATTGAGTGTTCAAAGTTTGTGTTGCAGTTTTGAAAGTTCTCAAGTTTGTCTATCATAAACTTCTATTATTTATAGTATAATGCATTCTTGTTCAAGTTCATACATGAACACCATCCAGTATCTAGATGTTAATTCACAGATTGTCAGGAGTCAGGACAATGAAGTATAGAGAGAGAGACTGAAGCTACAAAAAGCCTGACCTGAACACACACATATTCCAAAATGTCGTAGAATAAGAATGAAGGGCATATTGACCGGAGGAGTCCGGACATAAAGGGCGTACAGTATTAAAAGGTTACCAGTTCGTTCTAGGCACAGTAGAACGAGAGTGATAAGGTTGTGGGTAGACAGGTAAGCGAGGAACGAAGTAAATACAAAGCAATTTCTCAGAAAAAAAAGCTTCAGGATGTCATTCAGATCAATTTGGATTAAACTGAAGTTCCATGTGTTCACTTTTGGTTTTCGCTGGCATAACTGTGGAATTAACTGCTTTAATCATTCCAGTTACAATAAAATTCAAAAACACCGGGATACAGTAAGAGAAGCAGAATTTCACAAATGCATCTTTATCGATACACAAAAAGTTAAATTTTTAATTTATTCACATACTGTGCCAAATGTGACTACAAACCAAACATTAATGTTTTACCATCTATACTGTAGTAGCTGTAATGTTCACATGCATAGTACATATTACACATAAATTGTGTGCATTCTTTGTGAATTATGGAGTAATAAATACTTATAACATGTAGATCCTATTTCAATTCAAAGACACTGTCTGTAATAAATCTACTCCATAAACTTCTCTGTAGACAGGTTAGACTAAGATACTGTATCTTTCAAAGAGACAGTAAGGCTACAGCACATGATAGCGATACAAGTTGTAATAAAACACAGTAAGGCCATGATTCATACAATAGAGGCTGCAACTAAACTCAAGTCTAACCTATTAATAATGCTCCTCTGCTCACGGACCTAAAATGAACAGGAACTGAATGTATGGCATTTACAACGTACACTGACTTTAGTACAGAGCACTTTCACCGTTATCAAGTAGTATACTAGATAGATCACAGTGCAGGAGATAATGGGTGTGTTGTATTATTTGTTACTGTAAATTCTACATTGATGCTCAGCATAATGACCATCTGTCATTAATCAGGATAAAGTGGATCTGGTATTAAACATAGCAAAAATGCTATGTTCATAAGATCTAGCCATAATAATGTTACTAAACAACAAAGAGTACCTATGTTAGAATGAGTTTTTTGTACAGCATTTTTGTATGTTTTGCACAATGAGGGTTATGATAAACAGTAACTCGTAACATATGTACAGGAAGCAACCTCAGAGACGCTGTAAGTTCAAGCATATTATTAAAAGCAGAGCTACATAACATGAGGTTGGCAATTTCACAAAAAATCTTGAAATAGTATTTCTCTAAATAAGATGGCAATTCACCAAATTATTAAGGACTCCCTTTGTACATTTTTGCAGCACTTTTAATGTCGAGAATGAATTTGATTCTCTTCTGAACATTTTGTCAACACACACTTAAAATTTCATATAATTTGCTAATATTATCAGATGCAAAATGTAAACTGGAAATTTGTCTAATGTTGACATTTAGTTCCTTCCTGTATAAACAATTATCTCTAATGATACATGTCCTAAGTATTGTCAACAGATTGAATATTGCGAAGATTTAAACAACTTTATGACCCTATTGCAATTAATGATATGTAATTATGTTTGCACATAAACATTGAGCAATATTGGTTTTCAGTAACAAATATTTACAAGGTAAAGTTGTTTCAAATTATTCTTTAATCAAGACAACCATACTTTCTTAGTATATGTGCTTAATCAAATGAATCAAAGGATCTCTTCAGAGACAGGTTTACAAAATTTTAATTAGTTTTAAAAGCATTTCACTTACATCTCTGGATATGAAAATGAACTCATCAAAGCACCAAAATATCAAATTGACTTGAAAAAAAAGAACTTAGAAATGTTTACCTTAAAAGATGCTATGTGTGAAAGTCTTACAGCTTATTACATGTTCATGTCTGTAATAAATTCAGTGCAGATATAAAAGTACTTGAAATCGAAAGTAGAAACTAGCTCACTCATGTTATGCTTGGAGACCTCCACAGAAAGGTTTAACATAACAATTAAAATAAAAATTCCCACTGGCGGTGGCTATGAATTTTGAATTAAGCTAGAAACACTTCCCTGGAGATAAATAGGCTGCAACTGTTGAATTGATTTGAAATGATATTCACATCAACGAGACGAGACTGTCATATTTTGCAAGATAAAACTTATTCTTTTCTGTCTCCATGTTTGCACAATTTCCAAAATTGATTGCACTATTAAAAGAGGCGGTGGAGGTGTCTGTCTTATACCCACAAAAGAATATTCAGATCAGTTTTTAAAAAGGAAGGCTTCTTCAAATACTCTCAAGCAACTACATTACTGTATGTATTGTACAGGTAAATAATACCTTCAGTCTGTTCTGCAAATAGCCCTAAAGCATGGGTATAGGAAATGGTTGGGAAGGGGGGAGGGGGAAGGCACAGGCATTTACCCTTCCCAACCCCCACCCCACTTTCTGCCTCTCCTAATCTTAAATTTAAATTTAAATTAGTATTATAATTGTAAGGAAAATTTGTGTAAACTTTGGATGATACTGTGCATAATATTGATATTCCGATAGACTCTCTGCTTCCATTCAATCTCGCATAAATTCATAAATTTGAGCCCAGACTACAAGTGTCAATAAATATACACTGAATCATCTTAGCTATATAACACAACCACACATTGAACACCAGCTTACAATCTCTATCTCAATGATGTTCGTTTCGCGATGAAAACACTCTGTGCACCATATTTTTTTTTCTCAGAATGCGGTTCATCGCAGAAACAGAACACCTCTAACTGTTGACGTAACCCTGACGGACAACCCGTTCTTATTTCTGTTGAAGATTACTGTCACATTCAAAATATTCAAGGCAAACACAATGAAAAATTCCCACCTTTCTCAGATATAGATATCATATTGTAATGAGTTCCTCTATGATGATGACTCAATGCCAGCCATTGTGGATTTGACAAGACCCCATAGGGGAATGTCAGATTCATTCAAGCTTTTACAAATCTGATGTGTTTTTATAACCACTTTTCTGCAACAGACTGCTCAGAGCACAAGGGAATCAAAAGGGAAGAATTTCTTTTCCGAAATATGAGTCAACAACTTTTCCGAATATGTTTACCTACTAGAAGCAGGGAAACCTGATGTTATTTTAAAATTATCAATATATGAAGCATTCCCTAATAGAAAGGCAAAAAAAAACAAAAATGACAAAAAATTGTACTCTTTCAACTAAAACCCAACATTCTGGTTTCCCTTGCAGCTATTGAATTAGACATGTACTGTAGCTTGTAATTTTTAATTAAACTTGTCATTTTACGAATTGGTGAAATCAGCAAATCCGAACCTTTTAAATTAGTACTTTAGGGCAATATTAGTATATCCCTCATAGACTTTGGTTGTTAAAAAATTGTGCAATGTCTGCCAACCAAGAATTAATTTACAGTCTATATATCAGCTTGAACTCTTAATGTCAGAACATTATACCTGTCACTAGTTGGTACAATCTAACCAGTACCTGTGTGCTTTTTAAATACGTTTATTGGAACACTTTTTCTTCCGATGCATGTGAAAATCGTGCATTCAACCAAGGTTTGTTATTTATATTCAGTTCAGTTGTTTCCCTACTCTCAAAGACACATCCAAGGACAGACTCAGAAACTGACGCTACATTTTTCATAGCATAAATATTAAATCACCTACGGTAATCTTTCCACCAAAATAAAAATCTGTTGAATCATTGCCACTGAGTGATATTATAACCTATAATCTGTACGCTACTGTTGTGGCACTGTTTGAGACAAATTGAAAAGTCTGCCGTATTGCGCCTCAATGCAACCAACTTTCAGATCTCTATGATCAAACAGCAACTTTGAGTGTTCCCAAGGGAAGCAAATGCTTAATTACTGACTTAAAAAGCAGTTACAAGTACTGAGAGTCTGATATCCCTTGTCACACACATTAAGCTGTAAGGCATCAGCTGTACACATACTGTATTCATATTGAATCCAACACTGTTTCACTTTTACTATAGTTGTAGATGTTATACAGTATGTCGATATTGCAAATATAACACATTGCTTTTCAATATGCCAACTATCGTGGCTGCAAAACTGCACATACGACAAAGTCGAACAATGGATCTGCGAGAATAATGTGTGAAATAAACTCCTGACATACTCACTGTCCCTTTACCATCAATTGACCAAGATATGGGAGAAAATCAATATCAAAGTCAGTGATGTCCATGGATTCCATGAGTTGACCATTCATGACAAAAAGTGATAAAATAATGCTTCTCTTTCTTAAATTTGACCTTACCAGTAACTACTGCACCCTCAGCCATTTCTGATCAGACCCCAATTCTGAGTTCAAAATTAAGACAAGTCAAACTGAATTCAAAAGACTGCTCATTAACATTGAGAACCCATGATCCATGCCAGACCCCACTCGAGATCGCAAAATAGAAAGACTCAATTGAGATTTGTTTGCTAAGAAAAACGTGCGAAACCATTAGCTGTCGTGTGATGTACAGCGCTGAGATTAATGCCTACTACAGTACTATCGTGTCAAATCATGCGCGCATTACAAACGACGATGAAAGTTAAAGGTCATCGCTGTTCCTGGGTCAACCCAGAGTTGCAATTGCATTACAAATTTAACACTGTCTATTGCCAGGTTCAAATCTCGAGGTCAGATTCGCTTTTTCATTACAAATCAGATGCCAAGTATGTGGTTCAAAACTACACGCTGGATCTAAATTAAACAGGGCTTGTCAGGATCCATTGGCATTATGAAACAGCTTAAATTTCTTGACTCAAAACTAAACTGACTTGCTAAAGGATTTTTTGGTAATACAGTTGTTCAGCAACGAAAATAGTCACACACAAAAAAAAAATTCAGAATGTTTTCTTTACAAATGTGTGTTTTTCTCCTTAAAATTATCAAGACAAAAAATAAACAACAGTCTATTTTTTTGTGTAACTTAACCTTCCAGAACATTTACTAATAACCATTCTCAGCAAGTTTTTTTGTCCAACATCCATATCCAGATTCAGTGAAAACACACACCTGTATACTGTACATGAATCATACAAATACTGTAAACAACTGCTTGTGAACTGTGAGTCATGGCAGTGTGTCTTCTTTTTTTACAACACCTGTTATTTGTGGTGTAGAAGATCAACTCTATACAGAAATGACCACTTGAACTTTGCAATATGGCTGGTTTTCAGTAAATCTTCAAACAATTACAAAACAAGCTGTTACTACAGTTTTAGGTCACTCAGGCCCTTTGTCCCTTGTTGGGTATATAAACTCTCTGGTAAGAAACGGCTTAGTTTCAATTATCGACTTGTTTATTGTTTACCATTACCAGTTAAATTAACTGTGATTTCCATTTCAGCCGAAGAATAGCTTGGGTCGTATTCAACAGTACTGTACTAGTTCACAGTGACTCACGAAATGGAAGACCAAAGAGGAAAGTTCAATGACTTAACTACTGTAATCATCAAAATAACAATCCTTTTGTAGAACTTGCTGTCGTAAAAGACAGAACCTCTAAACCGTTCAGTGTTATAAACAGACTTACCAAGTAAAACAGTTTGATACTCTTCAATAAATTTGAGAGATTTTGTATCTTGAGATTGACATCATTTCCCACATCTTGATGAACTTTAGACGAGCTGCACCTCGGGCTTCTGAAACAGAAAAGCAAATGCCAGAGATGATATTTTTAAGGAGCGCAGGACTTCACACCTTGACCAATGCGAGAGAAAACGACACATTTTGAATTGTTTCACGCCATGTTAAAGATGCTGTACATGTCATATGAACAAGTAGTAGAAAACAAAAAGAAGATATTTAAAATTTCTAGGAAATTAATCAGAATTAAGCAGACCATGAGATCCACCAATGCATTTAATATAGATGGAACTTATACAGTCTAACATGTACAGGAAATTAACGATATGTTTCACAAATTAGGAATCAAACCATAAAATAATCTTTGTCTTTTTCTGTAGATACTAATAATAAGCAATTCTATCGTTAGAAAACACTTCCCCATTTTGTTACTGAGCCATTTCAAGGACAATGATTTGCGTCATAAAGACACGGTGCTGTTGTAATAATGTAATTGCACATATAAGCATATTATATGTGTATAGCGCAGTATTTATTTCAGGATGAGTTCCCAGAAAATTAATAAATGAGAGTTGAGACTGTTTGTACAGCACTTTTCTCAAATTTATTGAACGTGAAATTTCAGAGTCACACAATGATAATTCAACACCGCAGAGTATGCAAGGTTTGCCAAGTATTAATGTGTACAATTTTTGAGCATGTCATAGTGTGTAATGACAATATAAGCATTCATTAAACACTTTGTTATGGTAAGACAGGAATATTGGGTCACCAATTTTGATGACAGTACAGTACTTACTAGAGGTTACCGAGCTAATACAATAGAGGCAAATACATGGCAAATAAACAAGTTACAACAAAATTTCTTTATACAGTAGCTATCTCGGAGACTCAGGCTGTAATCAATGCTACTTGAATCTATCTGGCAACTGCACAGTGAGGGACATTACCATCACACGGAAGAACTATTTTTAGTCTAGATTCACAGTACTGTTTCGGTGTTTTAACTTCAAAACCAACCCTGTCTTCATGAAATCTATTAAAAAAGTCCACAGAGCATTAAGTTCTTTCTTACAAGTATTACACAATTAATTTAAAATTCACAAATAACTTCTTCTATTTATTTCCCATCAAGCAACCCTTCTTTGACCCGTAATGCATTTCATTGTAAACACAATTTAACCAAGGCTTCAGATTACTGTTTTCCTAGATATATATGTTACAAAAGGATTGTAAGCCTAGACTGAACCTTGCCACACCCCCCCCCCTTCTTTTTTGAAAAATATCAGAATTTCTTAAGGTTTCATTGCCTGTTGTTACAATGATGTTAATTCAAAACACTACATCACAGAACCTTTCAAGCTCATGTGGATATTTGAATAGCTAACTGCAGGGGGTCTACAGTGCCAAACTAACCAGATCTATGCTTTAAGCAGCCTCCAGCTCTATTTTGCTTGTTTCTAATCTATAACGGACCCACACATCATCAGACGCCCAACCACTAACCAGCACCCCATATGGTATAACTTTTAAGTAATATCAATATTTGTCCATGAAATGATTTACTTTCTTAAACATTCTATTGCGGGCTCACACATGTTAACAAAGATGTGAACAACAAGGGTTTATAATTCTGAGGCCGCAGTAAAGTGTCCATTTTATCCACCTCCTCCATGCTGTGAGGTTCATGCCTTGCCCAAAAATCCTTGCCTTCCCCCACAGGTACTTTAGTTTATATTAATAGATCATTTAGAAAATCATTTAACCTAAACACACATCGCGGTTAAATTTCTCAATTTTTGATTTTATTGTTAATTGACCGGTTCCAGCTGGCAAGCCCCAAAGGGCAATCAGAATCTAAATGAAGAACTTGTGACTTGTTTACTTTGTTGGTGCTGCTCTATTTCTCATATTTTTTTGTCCATACCATAGTTATTCAGTTTTAATAATTGTCATTCATGGACATTTGGAGGCCACCTTCTTTAAACAAGTGTTGGGTTTCGATTTCAAGAGTGCTACAGTAAATAAGTACAATGGCCTACGAGACACATCCTTCCAGTAGTTATATTTTTCTAACAAACATATTGTCAAATTTTAATGTTTATGTACTAACATTTTCAAAGGCGGAAGAGATTTACACCGTAAACACCCTTTCATTTGGAAACTAACTAGTGTCAAGTGAATGTAAAATCAAAACAGTTTGGCACATACTTCCTCATGTTAAGGAAGTTTGAAGTTGAGATCGAGGAACAGTCACGATACCCATTTCCTTAATAACATACATGTTTTCAATCTTTTAATTAAGGTAACACTAAATAAGATATACCTTGTTGGGTACAGTCAACCATCTACATGTAACACACTACAGGGGAGGTGGGGATTGAAGTAAATCCTGTGTTGTAATTCATTGTATATTATTAATATCTACCACTGTATCACTGATATTAACATCAATTGGACTGCAAACAGGAAATGATGTCACATCCACATTGTTATTGATGCAAACTACAATCATTCCTTTTCATATGATCAGCTCTTCACAGTCAATGGAAAACAACTGTCATTTATCACTGTACAGTAGTATTGTTAAGCTTAGAGGAGCATGTCAAGAAGTTAGAACATTTTCTTCTTTTTGTCATAAATGATTAACGTGGTTATTCAACCAGACATTATGTTGCTATTCAATCCTTTCCTATTTACCAAATCATTTTGTGCATATATATAAAACAAAAATTAACAAAACACATCATATAAACAAAACATTATGGCCAGATATTAAATGTTAGGACTAGTAACTGTTGATTTGTCAAGTAGCCTCATCAGATAGGAAGTCTTAATTTCTTTCTCAAGGGCAGCAAATCAGTAAAGGCCTGAAATTGATGTAAGCCTGCAACTGTAGGTTGCAAATGATTATTCACAACATAAGCCAAGCTAAATCCTTACAGAGTAACTGTACATAGTATACCATTCATGCTAATTTCAGTCTTGGCTAGCTTAGTTGTTCAATGTTATTTTTCCTTCTTGTTCTTCCCCTTCCATAAACATACTTCAAAAGTTCATAAAACAACCTTGTACAACACTGTCTTGCAAGCTATACAGTACTTAAAGCCAGCATTCAGCAACAATTGAAACCTTTTCCAGGTCACCAGGATAAGTCTTTACTGAGAAAGATATCAATCATGATTACACTCACATTTGATTCATGACATTGTTGAGAAAGGTGCCATCTACCAACTCCATGTAGTCGAGCTCTCCTTTCTTGAAAGTCTGAATCTGCTCATCAAAATGAAATAATAAGAGAATAATGGAAGATTGAAAAAGAAACTGATCTCACAGTGGCTTTTTGAAGCCATCAAGTCAGCTCGGGATAACAACTGACTGATCAATATATGAAATTTCTCAAACCTGCTAGCATACCAAATAGTCTCTAAGCAAAACATTTTCGAACCCAATGGCAATTTTTTTCCTGAACTCTATCAATTATTAATCCCATTCACAGTTTCAAAGCTTTACAACCTACTTGAATCAATTCGTTAAACTTATTTCAACCCTGGAGGAATGTGGACCGAGGGGAGGGTCATGAATAATTTGCATCTATAAACATGGCTGCATACAAACTAAACAGAAAAGGAATGGAAAATAACAGGTAAGTAAAGTTGTAAACAGTTGGTTAGTATGCATTTGATGTACACAACTGCCAACTAGTTGTCCTAAGAATGAACTCCAAAACATAATTTTTTTGTCTCCTTTGATTGGATAACAGACCATTCAAGATCTGCCCTGGGCTGTAATATATACCATCAATATGACACAGTAAGATGTATTGTTTTACTAAACCATGCAGTAATTGAACATCAATGGTCTCTTTAAAACAATATAGAATAGAAGTAAACAAAGGATATCTCATTTCCAGGAATAAAAGAAAAATGGTGACTCATCAGTGCTTAGATCTATATAACGAAAATAACTTGATACAAAATAACAGAGGTACAGCACGCCCAAATTACATTTTCCTAATTATTGCATTCTGTCGAAAATGAGGAGATGACCAAAATCAATATGTTGAAGTTTCACTGTAACTGCTCCAGTCTGCCTAATTAGGCAATGCTATTTATTTAACATCAGAAACATGTAAATCTTCTTATTTAAATGAATCTCTTTACAATCACTGTTTTGTTTTGCTTTTAACTTTAGAACGAAAGCACATATTTGGTTTCAATTTTGTGTACTGCTGTATTAAACATAACAACAATACAACCCTGCTATTTTGACAAATTAAATTTAAGTAGTTTTGCAGTTCTCTATATATCTCAACAAATGCTGGTACAGTACCACAACAGTCCACAAATGGAAGGCATGCAGGCACCTGCATAGTAACGGGGAAAACAAGTTTATGACATACATAGGTTCCTTTTAATAGCAGACCTAGTGCTGCGCATCAACAACACTTTCCTACATTAACAGCTCCCATGCATTTACAGTAGTAAATGACCTTGTACATCGCAAAATGAGTCATACACGTTAATGCACAAATATAAATAGTGTATTTGTACTGAGCCTTTCAATGAACAGAGATTTCAATGCCTGAGTGACACAGACACAAAGGCCAGGGAAACACCAAAAGACAATCATATGAACAAAGGAAGGAACCAAAAATAACTAATAGTAATTGAGGTTTTTTTTTTGTTGGGCTTCAATGCTGTGTCTGTGTGTCATGTCATCGAGTGTAGTCTTTGTTGTGGTTGTTTGAACTTGCTTAAAATGGTATTAAAGGGTAATACAAGTACACATTTTTAATTGTGGTACAATTGTCAAAAGCTAGAACTAGAGAACAAAGAAACAACTCGATTAAAATTGAACTTGGTACCTGGACAGGTAAAGTATCATGTGGATCAGATAATAATATATTCATATATCAGGAAGAAAATTTAACATTTGCAATTTTCATTTTGAAATACTACACTATTAAAATTAGCACACAATGTAGATCTATGTATGTACAGAGATTAACCTTTCCTTTCCAAGCTGGATGTTGTCTGTGGTGGAAACAAACTATAACATTTAAGATGACTTTAAGTTTGACTCTGAGAATTTTCAACACAAAGAAATGAAATAGGGTCAGCTCTTTTTCCCTTCTTAATGTCGGAATTAACTATTTGTTGGGTTACAATAGAACCTTTAAAAATTTCATTGTAATGCAAATTTACAATTTGCAGAAATTTGATATGAGCTGTCAAACTTTGAACCCCTGTTTCAATTGATAGAGTACACTGGGTTTAGGCTAGGCAGAAAAAGATTGGTTTGTGTTTGTCTACATTGTATAAGTTAAATGGTACTTTTCCATATTCTTTTCCTTACTTTTTATGTATCCCGCTTTAAAAATGATACACATTCTACAAAGGAAGATTTCAGTTTTGCCTCAACATTTCTTACGATGTTAAAGATTTAGGCCACTATAGTGTGTCAATGAACTTCAAAACACAAGCATTACACAAAAGGCACAGAGCATGAAAAATAGAAGTCACCTACCCATAACACCAATGGATGGGCCATAAATTCCTCCAATGGGCCTTCAGCATTCATATCTAACACAACTTGCTATGAATATTCCAGAATTAATCCATGTATTTCCATAAACTGTAAACAGGTGATGTTGTACTTCTGAAAATTATAATTAAGAAAGAGATGCTGTTCACAGGCTAGCACTGTAGAAAATGTTATAGCCTAGGCCTAACGTGTGAAGATGAAAGCAGAATATTGTAGGCCTAAATTTGTTATTATTTTGTATCGCTCTACACAAAAATGGAATTTAGCTTCCATTGATTCGTACATCAAGGATGATGGCCTATATTAAATATCATGACTTGAAGTTGAACTGTTACTAGTTAGTAGGCAAGGACTAGGCTACTCATTACACTACACTATTCTCATGCACTAAGTTTAAATAACAAATACACTGGCCAATAATGTAATACGGAGAATGATGTATGCTATGGCCAATTTTTGCACGGCACCACAAGACAAACTAATGTTACATAACAATGCAGATCCAACAGTTAGGTCATTTAGACTAGTAGCCTACTGACTTAGGCCCTAAAAGTTACGTCTAACTTAACTAGTGACCTAAGACTAGAGACTTAGAGTATGACTAAACTGACTAAACGCACTCATTGCACTTTTAACAATCCAAACAGTAAAACTGACAGTAGGCTACTTTGGCTAACGTTTAGCAACCGTAGCAAACTTAGCTTCACTTAATCGTACAAATTCACCTGTCTTTATCGTCGAACAAAAATGAGAATTACTTTGACACCATATGCAGTCTTGTTAAGATTGAAACTTCCAAATTATTCCACACCAAAAATTCCATGAATCACAAAATGATTAATAGCGTAAGCTACGATTACATGGTTTGTATATGTAGGCTGGGTAGATAGCTCCCTTCCCCGTTAAAAGATAACTGAAAGTGAGTCATGTATTACCCACCTGCGAATCGATATAACGACAACACAATGTATTGCACTTAGCTTTGTACACGCCATGTGTGTGTTTGTTGGCTGTTGAGTTACATACCGCAAAAGATTCCCCTTTGAACTGTTTGAACCAATCAGAGTCTTTGTGAGATGGAATGGCAAAATTCACCAATCAAATACAAGTTGAGTAAGCATCGAAATTAAGGTTTTAGGGAGAGCCCCAAAGTTAGGTGTGGCGACATTTAGATCAAACAATCTACGTTCATATTATGAGTCAAGATTTTATTCAGACTTGAACAATACAAATGCCATAAACAAACGTTTTGACTCATCAAAGTATTTATGACTAATTGGGTTACACATCATAACAAATATAGACAAATAATAATTGCATTCCTAGCACAAGAGAGTTGCATGTTTATATGGGAGCAAGCTAGTGGTGTGCCAGCTTTCATATATTATATTAATATTTCCAGCAATCAGGGAACAATGTTTGCTTGTTTTTATTTCACACTTTGCATTTGGTACTATTCATGCTTTTAGTTTTAAGATTGATGCCTCCTTGAACTAGCTGACTAGACCAGATCTGATTTTATGAAGCTCTGACAAAGATATGAAGACTGCAGACGAACTGCGTCGAAACGATTTGTTGATAGAAACATATTGTTACATTCAGGGGAGGGGTTACTGATGAAATTATGCTATTTGAAGGATACTTGTAAAAGAAATAACCTTTCAAAGAATAATGCCCGAAGAGAGCATCAAGAACTTTTAGAACATTTCTCTATATGCTTTACAATGCGATGAAAATTTCAATTTTTAAAATGGATACCTTATTTTCAGATACTTTGTCTGAAGTTTCCCAATTGTGTGAATGGTCGGGTTTTAGACCTTCATTTCACAGAAAATATGACAGAAACTTACTTTGGACATGAGAAGTAATTTATTCCGAGAAAGCAGAAAGCAAATATTGCTTGAAGGAACGTTTAGAGTAAATATGTCGTGCCCGTTTCATAAATTCCCACCCACCCAGCCCTCCAATCTACCCTACATCTCTAGCATTTCCGCTTCTGGTGACCTCATGTTTCGTGTAATAGTTGTAAGCATTTCTGAGGGTTTTTTTTCATTCAAGATTGTTTCATAGTAATAGTGAGGTGTCCTATGATAGCCGTTCCATTTAAGTATAGGTACGTATACACCCTTGATATTTGTAACTGAATACACAGATATCTCTAAAGGTGACATGAACATAAATTTTGAGATAAAGCTAACAGTTTTGAGATGAAAGTAACGATTTGGAGATGAAAGTAGCAATTTCGATTTGAAATGTCACCATTCCTAGATGAAACGTTGAGGCGTTGCGATAAAATATTGAATTTTCGATATGAAATGTCAAACGATTCCAACTTGACCTCAAAATTTCGAAATTGAAACGTCGAATTTTGCCAGGACTGGAATAAAAACCTCCAAAACTGAAGGAGAAAAGTAAAAATTTCGATATAAAGACGTTTCAAATTAAACGAATTTATCAAGGAAAGGGTCAAATGTCGAGATGCCAAAGGTAGAAATTTTGATATGACAATGCCGCATAATGTTAGCGAACTATCCAAGTTGGTAACTGATGCATTTTAGAGCGGATTTAGTTAAAGGAGACTCCGGGAATGAATGAAGCAGGTTAGAAGGGGAAGGAGACTCAGAGGGATCACTTTGGATGCACAGTGCAGAACCATCACGGGCACGTATCATAGTTTTAAGTATCAGTGTTATCACCAGTCAAGTAAAGCTAGCTGTACGGTATAGTCTATAGGATTCTATTGAATTGTGTACGTGTGCGCGCGTGCGTGTGTGAATGCGCCCACGTGTCGGTGGAGGGGAGGGAGGGGATTCGAAATAGGCAACCAGAATGAAAAATACACCGTAACCGAAAATATTATCTGAAACGGAAACATAATACAAATTGAGTGGGAAAGAACGACCGTTTCTTGTCTTATGTATATATATATCGGTGCTGGGATGGGAAGGTATTGGGGTGGGTGGTGCCTGATAGTCATAAAGATTTTAAAATAAAATGCAACTTTAATTGTTCAACTGATGCTCTTCAATACGCTGTCCTCTATTTGGCACCCTTAAATCTCCTCCGGAATGTTTACCCTCTCCGGGCTCTTCTACACTTTCATTGGACTGCGTACGAACAGAGGCAAACAGAAACCAGATCGGGCCCGTGAACAAATACGGCACACTCGCCACTAATACACTGCATTATGTTATGAAAATGATAATACATTGCTGTTTTTTAATGTTATTCCGCGTTACTTCCAAATATTCCCTGTCTTCTAATTGAAAAGTAAAAAAAAGTAAAAAGCGGTTCCCAAAACTCCCTTCATTCCTATGATCCGATATCGTCTATGAGGACTGAACCTCACCAGACCGTCATCCCTGATAATCGATGCTTTAGAATGAAATACACTTGATTGGATTATGGACTTGATGTTCCCAAAGAATATAATTATTTCATCTCCATCGGTTAGCTCTGGAAACTGAATTCGTTTTCACGCCTGGCAAAATCTCGCAACCCATCGGAAATTTTTGGTGTCCGCTGTGCCCACCAAAACTGTCAGCATGGCGCTCTTCATAAATCGTTGGAGTCTGGTTGCTGAAATACAGGATACAGTTTGAAAGAATTGACACTAAGACCAAAAGAAAACTGATTTTAAATATATATTTAGAATGAATTATGCATTTATGACAACATTAAAATACATTTAAGACAATCTCTGATCATGATTTTCTAAAATATTATCTTAAACAATACACGTATCGATGGCTTTACTTTTTGCTGTATAAAAGATGTTATCTAACCAAATAGTTGTCAACAAACACGATAAACTATAGCGTCATAGGCTACCGCTAAATATATAATTTGCATTATAATCCAGGCCAGCTAGGTGCACTACAGTTTCAAGCAAGTTTTCTTATCGAACTGCAGACACAGCTTTCATCTTCAGGCCAAGTAATGGCGGATAATGATTGGGTCATCGAAAGTGTAATAGGGTTCTTAAGATGCCCTATATGGAGAGTTCCTATTTTGACATTTATTGAATCCAATTGTCTTGGTTAGCGCTCCTTATCATTCTTAATTATATTTCTAATTAAAAGTTAGGCCTAATGTTAAGTCGTTACGTTTACTCGTTACGTTAGTATATGTTTCGTATTGGCTAGTTTTAACGTTCTCCAGGTTGAGAAGCGCTCAGGAGGTAATTTAGTGTTCAAATTGTGTGTAGAAGTTTTGAAGACTTAGAAGTTCGCCCCTTTTCAAATATAAAATATGGTATCCAGTCAAAACGTCCCTTTACCAAAAGGCCGTGGCTATTCTTACGACTAGTCGTAACAATTATCTATAAACTATTCTTACGACATCGGCGAATTCATGCGCAGTAAAGTAAATAAAGCAACTGTGCGTGTAGTAGGGGTAACCCTAACCCTAAATCTAAACCCTAATCCTAATCTTAACCCTAACCCTAACCTTAACCGGAAATTATTGTTACTCATGGTCGTAAAAATAGTACTCCTGGTTGTAAAAATAGCAACTGCGCATGCGTAATCGGAAATAATTCTTACGACCTGTCGTAAGAATAGCCACTTTGTTACCAAAACGTCCCCGCTTTTTTAAGACCAAAACGTTCCCGCTTTTTACCAAAACGTCCCCGCAGTCAAAACGTCCCCGTGAGTCAAAACGTCACCGCTTTTATAATCAGTTGGAATGCAAGTTTGGATGTTTTGAGTTCAAATCAAATCAAAGAGTAAGAATAAGTATAGTTTAGGTTGAAAACACAGTTTTTAGGAGTGGGAATTGACTGTTATGAGGGCGGAAACATTTTTGAGTATAATTTTTTAGTAAAACAACGTTACCACACTAAAGGTAATCGAACGATATATTCTATACTTCAAAATGTCAAATATCAAAGGGCACATACCCGTGACAAAATTTTACTTTGTTAAAATAAACAATAAGTGATTTCACTCAATTTAAAATATTATATAGATATAACTATTGTATAGTATACGCATCCAAATTCTTTTTTAATTCCTCTTGTATAATATTTTTTCCTTAATTCGTTAATTCACTGAAAATCATATAGCGTATACCTTTTTCATACCAAATATAATTAAACGATATAGTCCTTCATGATTTATTTAGCGACTGTAATCCAACTTGTATGCCGATAACTTAGCCAAATTATAACTTAAAATTAATATATATTCACAACTGTGATTGTGAATGAATGTG
>KN896454.1:0-10186 GCA_000934455.1 Apostichopus parvimensis
CATTCAGTGATAGCAATAAAGATATATATATATACATATTTATTTGAACAGCCTGTTAGATGTGTTTCTGCCATTTCCAAGTTTCAAAGATTGTTGTTACAATACTTCACATACCTCTATTTCTGCATTCTCAACCACATGAAGTTCTTCTAATGTCAAGGGATGCTCAGGGTCGTTGATATTTCTAACAAGATGTGAATCACAATTAAGGATAAATAAAATAGTTGGCAGTGCCACTGATTCTAATGAACAACTTTCCAAACACTTTAAATAGTTAGTACATGCATGTACTAAGTATAGGAAAGGAAATGAAGATGGATCACACCTACTTGGATTCTACTTAATGGCTGAAACAAAGGCCTACTGTACATTATGTTAATCACCACAGCCAATAGGAATGCCATTTACATATCTTACTGTTTTACAGAAGAACTACATCTCCTCCACAAATACATAAAGGATGGTGAAAGGGATTGTATACAATATTAAAGTTCACTATGGTAAGGGACTAAGGGCACAACTAATTAATCATTCATAGGACAACAGTAATATTGATCTCGCTGAAATCATATGTGGTTTTAATTTTGTCCTTCAACTTTGTGATTTCATTGAGTATATTACTTAAAATTACCACAATTGATCCACGAAGAGGTAATCCCTTGGCCAAAATTAGTTAAGGCCTAGACAAGCCTATGTTATGTATATAATTAATGTGTGAAAACTAATGCACTTACGTTATGCCTATGGGTTACTGTAGCCAAAGTCAAGTGTACAGTAACTGTAAGGTTACTCGTTAGTAACTTAGTGTTATACTGCAGTTAATTAATTTTGATATAGAAAGGATATCAAATATTTCTCTAGTGTCAAATAAGTCCTCTATGTCATCATCTTCATCTTCGGCGGTAGTCTTCCGTTCAACAAGACGTTCATGAACTGTTGGATTTACGTTTTCCAGTGTTTCGTTGTCTGCCATTGTGGATGTGTTAGGTGTACTCTACAGTCTTACTTCTTTGCTGGTGTGTAACGTGGATACTGAATACAAGTCAATGTTGTACAAATATTGGTATGGTAGCAGTTTCACGAGATATTACCCCAAACGACTTTTGTATGTTGACTAACGTCAGGCTCTGTATATTGATTAGCGACGAGCTAACAATCAGTAACTCACCAGCAAGTGAAAAACTCCGGCTCAAATCAGAGGATCTCGAAGTGACCGTGGTGCCAGACTGTTAAAGAATTTTAGTTTAAAATGCAGGCAGAGGTTTTGTCACAAATGAAGGTGATGTTACGTTATCGTCCCTTGACCTTCTCAGACAAAGTTAGATTAATGTTGAATGAATGCCTAACATTAGGTCATCCGTAGTAGAACCGGTCTAATGTTAGTCTACTTAACCGTTTTTGTGTGTTCATGGGGGTTGTCTTTCAATCCCTGACCAGACTAAGTAACGGTCTTTGCCATAGTAACACTGGGCCAATTCACTCTAAAATTGTTTTTAGTGTCCACTAAACTTGTTAGAATCTGCAGTGTAACAATTAACTTTGAATAGGGACCCGGGGCCAAGGGTTACACGAAGCCCCAAACTAAAACAAAGCAAGCAAATCATTAGCGCAATGTGGTTCGTTTCTCACACCTTCTTGATGATGGTGAACCTGTCATTTTTTAAAGCAATATCATGCTATGTGAACCATATAGGCTTGGGACACCTAAGACTCCATGCTTCAGGGCTTTGCACCCCTCAACTCCCTGGCCTTACCACCAGATAAAACTGGTCAAACACATGTCTCATGGACACTGGTATTGGCCTAAGTTACGTTGTGCATTCAGTGAGTGCCGCTCATTGTGAGTAGGTTTTGCTTAGTGAAAGACCTAAATGGAAGGTATATATGATATAGTTTGTGGGGGAGAATGGGAGTTACGATATAGACCAAGCCTATTGATAAACTCTCCAATAAAGCAGCAAACCTACGGTAATCATCATTGATTTATATGTATATAATGAGAGAATAATTTAGTATTGAAATTTTGTGAAGCAGTGTTGAAGGCTCTAAATTTTGTGTCTCATATACCACTTTTGTTCCTGAGCAAGAAAAGAGTGCTATACATGATTGGACTTATATCATGTGACATGCCCCATCTATACCCCAGGATAGTTTTGCACGCTCTAGGTTACAGCTTTCATCGTGATGCAGAGCGCACTTCATTCATGGCTGTGTTTTGGGTTTACAGTTTTAGACAGCATGTGCGCAGGGATAAGAAAAATTTGAATATATGCTCATAAAGTATAATTGTCACATATACTGTATAGGAGCTAGAAATATATAGGGCATTAACAGACATTTTTTTCTTCTAACCTTCTTCAAACTACATTCAAGAGTGCTATTGTTTTATTTGTAAATCTCTCCAGTGCAGTCACCTCTTGCAGTACTAAGTTACTATTTAATTAATTATTTTATGCTTGTTTGTCAGAGTAATAGTTGTATACTTTTTAAGCCATAATTTGCTCATTCCTCACTTAGATTCAGCAAACTAAAATGTGAGAAGTAATTCTTTTCGCAAACGTGACAGCATTGACTTCATTTATCAATTTTAAGTGATCATGATTTAAGCCCACAAACAAGGTTTGGTTGCTTTATATATGAAATGGAATGTACAGTATAATACTGTAGGACTTAGTCATAACTGAAATCCATAGGTTTTTGCCAAAATCAGTATTGAAAAATTATACCATCAATTTTATTTCCAATATTTTACAGGTGGCAGTCGATAATCTGTATGATTTCCGTGACCATTACTTTGAAAGAAATCCAATAGAGAAGGCTATAGACAAAACGGATGATGTGCGAACTGAGCTAGAAAAGGTTTTGAAGACACTCGATGAATCTCAAGGTTTGTCTTCAAGTTGCTTTATTTATTAACTGTGTCAAACTCTGGTGATACATTGTCAAAGGAAAGACACTGTAAGGGTACCTGTCATCATGAAACTGTTTCTATTTACTCAACAAAATTAAAATTTGGTGATGCAGAATTTCTTGGATTGGATTAAGCTGTTAATAAATCACTTATTAGGTGTGTGAGAATTGGTTATTGCAACATATATCTCTTAGTTAGATTTAGGCATGTCCAAATTATCACAAAGTTCAGGATTATGCAAAGTTATTAAAAATTTGCACCAAATACAACTTAAAACTTAAGCCATTTTAAAGGCTTACCATCTACTGTAGTTCTACAGTAGGCATCTACTGTAGTTGCTATGGTACAGTAGTTTTTTACTCATTCCAGGTTTACATTTTGATTGTTCACTTACAGGGTTATGTTGGACATATATTCCTGGGGCATACTTTTTATGCAGATTTGCAAACCTTATGTTTCAACTTAATTCTGTCCTTGAACTACTATAAACAGGTCAAATTGAGAGCAAGAGTGAGTTTCTTCTTCTGAAAGGAAGGGCATTAAACATCTTACCAGAGTTTAGTCCTGAGGCCCTTGATTGTCTGTCAAAAGCTGTCAAGTTAGATCCTAAACTAGTAGAAGCCTGGAATCATCTTGGAGAATGCTACTGGAAGAAAAAGGACATAGAAAATGCAAGAAACTGCTTCACAGGAGCCTTGAATTATGTAAGTTGAAGTTAACATTTGACTTTCAACCACCACTCTCCCTTGCCCCTCATGCTTCGTTCATCTAATAATGAATCGTTCAGTTGGTCCCTAGGTGGGTTTTGAAGAAATTTCATAGCATGCAGTAGGAAAAGGATATCACAATACAGTTCTTTAGATGGTTAAGTGAAGTTCTATGCTTTTAAATGATTAGGAAATTGTCTATATTACAAAATAAATTTTTAAATTTTGAAAAAATGAAAATGAGGTTAATATATATGTGAAATTCATCGGGTGATAAAGATGTACTTTTTTTAATTCAGTGCATGGAGCAATAGGGGTCTTTCAGTTGTATCCTTTTTTAATCTGATATTTGACAAGTGTTTGTCAAATTTGCAGGAATTGTTAGACAGGCACATACAACTGGACTCTTACTTTATTCCTCAGCTAAAATATAAAGCATCTACATATAGCATCGTATGGCCTGGAAGTTTCTGCCTCATTTATGAAATCTCACCACAAATATTTGTCAATTTCTGTGTCAATGTTTGTTAAAGACATTGCCAATGCGGATGCATTTAGTTTAGAATTGTCAGATAAGGGTAATATACACTTTGAACAATGACAAGAGAACAGAGGCTGTATCATTCATTTTCTTTGTATTGTATATATTCTGTCCTGTAACTTCTTACAAGTTATTGTCTTCTATGTTAATTGTTGGTGCTTTTTTTCCTGATATGAATATGCTGCTAAACGCAATAAAAGTCTGCAATATAATTCTTGAATTCATACTCTGTTTGTATTTCGTCAGTCGAAGAACAAGGTTTCCTTGCGTAATTTGTCCATGGTCCTGCGGCAGCTTGGGGGTACTCCTGAGGAGAGGTCAAAGTTCATGCAACAGAGTGTGGATAACATAAAGGAAGCTGTACAGCTGGATTTCAATGATGGCACTTCCTGGTGTAAGTTACCAGTCTTTTATTTTGTACAGCTCAGGATTAATTTAAATGCAAGCCTTATCAAGCACATGATTAAAAAAACTTAGAAGTAGGAAGGAATTTCATTTCCTTGTTACTACAGCAACCAGTCGAATTCGGTGATGGTACATTATGATGTAAATGTCCCGCAAGTTATTTAATACAAGTTAGAATTAATGTATGCAATCCTCACCAATCACATGTTTGTAGTTTAGAAGGAGGAATGCATATCATTGGCTTGAAGCTGATACTGTCGTAGTCGTTCGATTTCAGTGATAGTTCACACTTGTGTAATTCAGCAGTTTACTTATAATCAACCGACACTGTCAGTCCCAGTTTTTGTTTGTTCTGCACCACTTTCGAGAAATGATCCTTGACATGACATGTTAATCCGTCCAAGTAACTAAACTGGATTACTTAATCTTTGAAAAACAGACCATTAAAAGGGTTTTAGAGATTACAAACCAAGTTGATTCCAGTGATGGTTCATCCTGTTTTAAGTGTTCTTTACTTAAAATCAAGTGCTATCAGTTCTGGTTTTGTTTTCCTGTACCACTTTTAAGAACGTGTCCTTTAAAAATTGACAGGTTAATCAGTCAAAGGGACTGGATTACAAAAGATTCTCAAGACATAATTTTGAAAAACAGTGAAGTAACTACAAGACGTCAATATTTAGTTATATTTAGTTATTTAGTTATAGTTTAGTTATAGAAGTTCTTTCTGATTTAAATCAACCTATTCTCTTGTCATTATTTATAGTTATTGCCGGAAACACATACTTGAGTTTATTCTTCGCGAGTGGCCAGAGTGCATCGATACTAAAACAGTGCCTTGGAGCGTATGCCAAAGCAGTGAGTATTTTTGATTCTACTCAATTTATATTGTACACTGTTGATATTCAACAGGTAATCATATCAGTAAAGGCAACACAATTTGTTATCGGCAGGCAATCACAGCTAATCTTTCAGCTTGCCTAAAAAATAAAACAAAAGAAGTCACTCACCATCAATGTTATTCGTGTATTTAATTTAATGAATAATGGAAAACAGACTGGGAAATTTTCAAAAATCAAAAGATACATGAAAGTTATGCCAAGACATCTAGCCATGAGTTTCTTTGCTCTTTTCCAATCTTGCTTTTATCAGAGTTGTCATAAGTGGCTTCATTTAACGATTGAGTCAAGTCATAATGAGTGATTTTCCTGACTGAAGTCACTCAAGTCACCTTTACAATCTTTTTGAGTTGCTTTTTTCTTCAATTTTATTTTAACTTGAGTCATGTCCCATTACAACACTGGTTTTTAATTGATCAATTACTTCAGACAACCATTATTTGTCATTTTCAGTGTCATTTTGGCTATGTGTGCAACCTGCAGTATGTCTGAAGAAGTAGTCCTGATGTTAAGGAAAACAATGTTGAAAATGTCAGACTTTGTGATTTTTAAGTTGTAGAGCTGGAGAGAGACTTAAAGTATGATAAATATATAAACTTAGGGGTGATACCAGAGGTGTCAACATTTTTGAAATGTTAGGACAATGACTTCTAAATGTTACTGCCTCCTTTATACTTGGGTGTTTGGTTAACATCAAGTTTTTGGTTCTAAGCCATATATGTGCTGTTAACAGAGATACAAAACAAAGTATAAAACATCACAACCTGTCTCTATGTTAATTTGAACTATGAGGACACTTAGTAATATTTTACTGAGAATTTTGGGTTTCATCATACAGGAGAAAGATCCAGTTGCCAAGAGTAACCCCGACTTACACTTTAATCGAGCTGCAGTAAGTATGGTTTGAATACATTTGTGTAGTATCTACCTAAGATACATACTTCTTAAATGCCAGGATTTTTCACAAGTACCACTGGTTAATGTGTAGAAAGATTGCTTTCATATCCTACTAGTGTGGTTGTTCAAGATGTAGCCTGTCACCTAGAACCAGACACTTGAAATTTATGAGAAGTGTTAGCTCAGTGGTTAACGCCGGTGCCTTTCAATCATAAGGTCCCGAGTTTGAGTCACTCCAATATTAATGTATGTCGTCCAGTTACAGAGTTGTTGACAATTGACAATTCATAATCATCCACGTTAAATATGAATATAAGAGACTGACTTCGGTCAGCTTGGCGCTTTGATAAGCCAATGAGGCTTCTTCGCGAGTTACTGCTTGCAGGAGGATCTAAAATACAATACATACTTGAAATTTAAAATCCTGCCAAGGTAATGTTTTGTAAAGAGTATTAACAAAGATAGGATAGATATAAAAATGTTATGTTAGAGGTAATATATAGTAGGAAACATTGAAATTTCTTTGAAGGCAACTTCCTCGGAGCAATGAGAATTGATGTTACTTTCATCCTTATTGCAGATTTATAGATTCCAAGAAGAGTACCATCTGGCAATTGAAGGGTATGAGAGAGCTACCGCTTTAGACCCACTATGGAAAGAACCGCAGGAAAAACGGAAAGAATTGGTCAACTTTCTGTGGAAAGTCTCAGAACTTGTCAGATTAAAGGTAAAACTTTTGTAGAGTTTGAGGTTGTGGAGGATTTTGGTCATGTGTGAGTCTTTACTTACCTTATAAAGTATATCATATTTGTATGGTGTTAATATCTTGGAAAAGCTTGCTTTACAATAGTTGACTTTTTATTGTAATTTACTACATTCAAAACTAAAATTCTGGATCAAGTCTTTATTTAAACTTTAAATCTCTGGTATAGTGAATTACAATTTTACATGAAACTTTTTTTTTTACTTCACAGGGCAAGCTGAAAAACAAGAAGCTCCAACAATTGATATCATCTTTGACAGAGGCAGATTTAGGGCCGTACGCCGGGGGATCTTACGCGGGTGCGAACAAGGAGACGGTGAAACTAGAACCATGCCCCCTCTCTAAGCTGGTGGAGGGTAAGAACCTTGAAAAGGTCGTGGTAGGAAAAGTGGTTTGCAGCGTCAGTCTCGACGAACCGATTCCTTTGTAAGTAAAAGAAGATCTGTTTTGATAAGAATGCCATTTGTAAAAGTTACTTAACCATAATCCACTTAATAACAGATTAACCTCAGATATTAATACATTAGTTCAGTTATTGAGATATGAACCTGGTAACCTGCTTCAGTCCTGATAAGCAGATTGTTTTGTGAGAATGTCATAGAAGTGAATGTAAGTTTAGTGGTTTTCTGTACTGGCGTGCCCTCCCAAAAGTATGATGACTCAGGGGAGAGAAGTTGCAAAGATAACGCAGAAACAAAAGATTAACGGTTTACTTGGATAATTTAATAACTTAACTGAAGCAACGGCTTACTTGAATAATTTAATAACTTAACTGGAGCAACGGCTTACTTAAATAAATTAACAACTGAACTGGAGCAAAATAAATATAAAATATAAACTATAATTTACTTACAAGTCACAAGCTCACTTCACACATATAAATCAAACGTACTCACTCGCTCACAAGTGTTGGCCAGTCAACCATCCGTAGTCACTGCCTCATTCATAAGCTCTGCCAAACATTTTCAAACACAAGAAAGTTCTATCACACCACACGCACACACTCACACCAGTTGCACGCACGCACCACAAACAGCGCGCCACGCCCGATACTTTTAAAACCTCTGTTACATAATTAAACAGCGATGCGTCGATACAAGCGCACCATAGCCTAACGCTACACTATATACATGTACGCCCACATTTACATAAAGGAGTCATCATTATTAGATATGATTAATAATTTCTATATTCATTGATCAAGCTTTTGAATGATAAAACTTGTTCGAGTTCTGCTTATTGAAAGCATGAAGAAGACTTTGCATGACATGAATTATCAGTATTTGCTAACACTACTCTTTATTGCACTGGAAGCTTTATAAATATTAAAAAAGCTGGGTGACTGTAAGAGTTGTACAGAAGTCTGAAGCAGCTTCATTTCTCATCAGACAACCAAAGTTATCCCATAGGTAGTCTGAAGGAAAACCATTGGGTATCTTGAAAAAACGAAAACTCCCAACCCTTCCTTCAAATAAACATTAATCTTGTTGTACAATCAAACTTGCTGTTCTGAGAAGTGTAGAATAATCCCAGGTCGATGGGCAATGCGCAAACTTTTCTCAAAAAAATCAAGCCGATAGATAATGGGCAAATATATTCATAATTAATTTTGTTTTGTATTTCTTTTCCCTTTTGTTTAATTATCCATTTCAGCACATTTGCAATAGTAGATTCTGAAGGATCCTGCTATGTTGTCAATCTTTACAACGTCGCTCAGGGTCAGGGGGTCATCATCGGAGATTCAGTAGCCATTCCAGAACCACACATCATGAAAAATGATCTTTCAGTCGATGATAAGGTGAGTCAAGTTTGGAATTTAGTTCCTTGCCTTTGTCTTCACTGTTTGTCTGAGTAATTTAAACAAGTTAAGATTCACTGAGATTTCCGGTTACCTTGTAGCATTTTCCTACTGGGCAGTTGGCTGTATGCCGTCATTTAGGACTACCGCTGCAGTTTTTGGTTTTGATGATAATCGTAACCGTTGCAATCATTATGGCGTATGTGTGTGTGTGTGTGTGAGTGCATTTGTGACGCCCAGCTTGTAAACACGATATCTCAAGAAGGGAATCATGGGCAGACCTCATATTTGGTGTATAGGAGTACAACATTGTGTAAAAGAAGCATATTGTTTTTGGTGGAGGTCAAAGGTCATTTGGGGTCACCAGGGCCAGGGTCAAATTGTGAAAACCTTGTAATCACGATATTTCAACACTGGAAGCTTGGGCCGACCAAATAATTCATATAAATATAATATATATAAAATAAATTTGGATGAAACCTTAGGAAGCATCATTCACAGCAAAAAGTTGTGTGCACCCATCATCATTTGTTCAGTGTTGGAGGGGATTGGGGGGGGGTGGGGGGTGGGAGTCAGTAGTGTAAGTATGGGTATTCATGACTTTCCTTGATCACAACGATCAAGTTGGGTAAGGTCACATTCAGTCAAGGGCAGTGTACTGCCGGCATCACAGTATGTGCCGTTCTCTTCATCAGTAGATATTGAAGACCTACCAATAGTGATTATCATATCAAGATTTCTTTCCTCTCCTCGTCAGCATATTAACTTCTTCAGCATTCGAGTGTTATCACCAATATACCTGGTAGTGAACAGGAGGAAGTTAGGTGCAGATAAACAGGCACCAGCTACTCTGCAAGTAAGCACCTTGGGAGAGTGAGGAAGACCTAGCATGGACTGCTGAGATGCTCAAAACATAATCTCCTGATGCTGGAGAAGAACTCTCGCAGAAATCTGAACTAGTAAGGATGTAAACTTGAGGCAGAATTATCAGTACTGGTAAACTGATAGAAGCATCCCTGAAATATTTTAGAAGTCGTGACGACTGATCAACACCTTACACAGCTTTACAAGAATAATTCGGAGTTAAATGTATTCTTGATGGAAAGATGAAGATAATTTAAACCCCTTTGGTCCAAACTTTTTACATTTTTACACCTCTGACTTGTCCTTTTTAAGTTGTTAACATTTGAAATTGATACATTTTGTACCGAAGTTTCAAAGATTATGTTCCTCTTTTGTCAGTCAAATGATGTCTACTTCTGGACCAT
>KN896462.1:3164-13277 GCA_000934455.1 Apostichopus parvimensis
TTTAGCTAAAAAATTTCGGTACGCTGCGCGCCAACTCATGGTGGCGCTCCGCTTAGATAGTAACAAGAAAATGGTCAAGCCCCCCCAGGAAATGTTCAAGCCCCCCCAGCGCCCCCCCACTGAAAAAATCCGGGCTACGCCACTGGTGTAAACAGACTTCAAAACACAAAAAAACATTTTTTTTTCAAAGCAGTCAAGAAAAATTGTTGACGAAATACAAATGAAGGTGTCAACGAAATTATAAAACAATCCAATTGCAAAAATGAATATTGACAATGAAGTTCCCAAGATATTTCCCAAAATGAAATCATTGTAAAAAGTGAAATACTTAATAATAGATTTACACTTCAGAATTCTGTACTTCATAAGAACCATAATATTAATTAATAAAAAAAAAATCCATATTTTAAAGTTAAAAAAGTCAATAACTGCTATAAATCCAAATTATTCATTGCAAATTATTACATCATACATGTGATGATTCAACTTAAACATCTCCCACTTTGATCCCGAGGTTTGGATCTCCCATCGATCCCTAAACCCTCTCCTCCTTCCTCAACAATGTATGAAGCCAAGATGGAAGAAATTGTCTTTACAGATATGGGGGGGGGTGGGGGGAGGGGGACTTTTTTTATTAAAGTACTTCCGTGTGAATTTAAAGAAGACCTAATTTTATTTAAGTACTTGGTGTGAGTTTAAAGACCTCTTTGGATTAAAAATGAGACAAATCACTTGTGCTGACAAAAGTCAAACTAAATCGGAATGAGGTATAAACAAAAGAGAATAAACTATAAGCAAAAGTGTGCAAGAATTTTCTGCGATGAACATGCATAGATAATGAGGTAAATATTCAAGGATGTCAGAGGTCAACAAGATGGTTGAATTTCTGTGAGTGCTGCATAACATGGACAAATTCATTTGTTCAAGAAAAATTCCAGATTTTCATAGAAATGAATTATTTTTAGTTAAATTAGTTTTAAAGAAGCTGGGAACCAAAAGGGTTAGGAAGTAATTTAAAGTGGCTCGCATTCCTCAATTGCTAGTCGAGTAAGGCTCATTACCTAACAAGCATTTACAGTCGTCAAAAAGTAATTAGCTATGAAAATGTCTCCTGAATACTAATTAATTGAAAGTTTGATAATTTTTGGAATAATCCCCTCAATCCAAGTATAGTGTAGGAGAGAGACTTGAATAATTCATTCTCTGAAAATGAAAAATGACACACATCAAAGTTTGCTCCATTGAAATCGACTGACAATTGCTGGATTATTATTTATAATTTGCATTTTCAGGCTTCATATTCCATTGGCCGGAGTAGAGGTAGACCTCATCATTAACATAAACACACCAGATTGTATTTTTAATACTGTGTAAAGTAAGAGTTTCAAAACATCCAATTGACAGTCACAATTCTTTTCAACTTCTGCTGTGGTAATAGCAACCATTATTGAATGCACAAAGAATATATTCATACATAATATTGTATCTACTGAGCATTATTTAGAGAGTTATTAGCCGTAAAGCACATCACCATCTGACGATTACTCCCTGTTTCGAGGGTTCCATTGTGAACAATTTATATTTCAACGGGTGACAAATCTTCCGCTGTGATCGTGAAAGTTCTATGTTTAAATAATTCTTTTGAAATTTCTTAATATCTGATGATTGTCCTAATATAAGAGAGCCTTGAACATAAAATAGGCCAAGCAAATCTTCTGACATAGGTTTGCACATGAGAATGCAAAGTATTATTTCTTCTCTCAAATTTTGGGGAATTTTTCTTAGAACTATTGATTGAAAATCGTTTGTCAATCTTGGTCACGCTTACAAATAATAGACCCCCTTCCCTGATGCAGAGAGAGCTCTTAATGATGTCATTACTGTCACTTGTAAGATGAATTTGTTTGAACAGGCTCCAAAAAAACTTGGCAGTGATTTGCCAAAGATAATAAATATATGTTAAAAAAAAAAGGAGACCATCTACAGAAAAAGAAACTTATATAGAAAAGAATAGAATATCAAAGACTAAAAGCATCAGCATAAATTGTGTCTACAAGCAGACAGTATAAAATTCTTTTAAAAAAAGAAATATGAATGATGTCAACGAAATACAGTCCGATAAAATGAAAAACATTTTGTAAGAAACGAGTCCTTGTGCAAGGTGATGGTTAATTCAGTATAAATGGACATGCTGACGTTTTTCTTGATAATGAGATGACAAAAACTCTCTCTCTCTCTCTCTGAAAGATCTCTTAAGCATTATGAAATACCTTTTTGATGATAGATACAATAATCGACCTTCTTTTAACATCCCTCCTGACGAGATAAACTCTCGGCCTACGAAATGACACAATTTCCCTTTTCGTCTTTCCTCTTTTTGGATTTTTTGCGTTCCTTTGTTGACTTTGGTTTCACACTGGGAGCCGATCTGGGTGCTGTGACCTCGATGTACCTTATCCTTGGCCTTCCGTCGTTACTTTTATGATGGAAGAAGTCGGATTCGTCCTCCGAAGATGAAGACGAGGACTCGTAATGTGAATCCTCTCTCTCCTCTCCACGATAGAATCCAGTCATGCTCTTGCTCTGTCTGGGAAGTTCTGTGAAACTTCTGGCTGCAAAGCCGTTGAATTCGCTGACAGACGTCTTCGGGAACCTCGGTCTCTGGAAACGGTTCCCTTCGCTCGAGTAACTGAGATCCGCCCGCCTCCTGTGAGGGCTCCATTTGTCTCGATCGCCACCTTCGGAACGGACGGAAGCTTTCCGGTGGAAGTTTCTGCTTGGATCGGAAGGATCCGTGTCGTAACCGGAGTGATCCCTTCGTTTCAGCATTTGGTGTTTAGGTGGCATGGAACCTTTAGGTGCTCCATTCATGTTAACGCTGGATAACGGAGCCTTCTGTTGTGCAGTTCTAACTTCATTAGACGGCAGACCATTCGAGGTAACAAACTCCGGGCTGACGTAATCGTCTCGTTGTCGAAGGCTTTGGTTGCTTTTGCGATGTCCGTTCTTGTATAAGTTTTGGCTGGATGCGTTATTCCGTCGTTGAGTCATTTTTTGATCCGGATGGTCGTCCATCCTCGTGAATTCCTGGCTAGGTTTATGCAGATCCGGCAAGGATCTCCTGGTGATCTTTTGTTTCCTCTGCATTGCTTCATGGTATCGGTCAAGAGCAGATGGAAGTCTGTCCAAATAGTTGTCAAGGACGGCGATGGGCTTACGACTCCTCCCTCCCCCCTCTGTGACCTTTGGGATATGTTTGTTCTGCAAAGAAGATTGTCTGGGAGGGGGCAATGGGGGTACCTTACCGGCTTTAGGTTTCAATGGTAGTAATACAGTGCGACTACTTGAATCTGTCACTGGCTTTTCACTCCGGCTACATGCACTGCTGCAGTAGATCAGTCCCTGTTTGGGCAGAAACGGTCTTCCCAAAAGACCACACTTACAGTTACAGCAGGAAAAGCACTTTTCATTAGCGTGCCAGTGCTGTCCCTCGTGAGACATTTGACCTTGATCAACCCCAATGGCTTCACCGCAGGCGTCGCAGTATTCTGCGAACTGCGTCTCAAAGCAATGACAACAATACGGGTGCCCTTCCTTCATGATGTAACGCTGACCTCCGAGCTGGGCGTCGCACTCGAAACAGCAAAAGTGTTGCATGTGCCAACTGCGTCCTTCGGCTTCTGTGCACTCGTCATCAAAGATCAGCTGAAAGCACGAACAGATATAGACAGGGATGTCATACAGACGGAAAAAGGTAGAATGTAAAAAAATATAAATAATAAATAAATAAATCGATATGCGTCGGAAAAGTACTTATCACCCCTTTCAGGCTACACATCGATGAGGCGATGTGATAATTTATTATCTGTAAAGTTGTTTCTCGCATGATATAGTCATCGAGAATCACACCAAAAAAACATGATTCTATTTCATAAGATTTTCAAATTTTAATTTTTAATGCCAACAAATGACCCCACCCAAGTTTGAATCTGAAAAACTCTGAAAAACTGGAAGAGCCAATACTGGAAATTTTTAATAATTTTGTAACACATACAAATGGTTCAACTTATGCATATATGTTCTTTAAATGTTTCTTATAAAAAACTTTCTATTTCATGGTAACCTCTACTGCAGTCTCTCTAACATTCGGTTGGTGTGACCACACCTCGACGGACCTGTAACTTGTAATTTTTCTGTGTGTGACACGCCTCAATCTAAATTTATATTCCTCTTTCTGATGTACACATGAGAATTAACCTTTGGTAGGGCTGTGAATCACCCGTGAATTTATCAATTATTCACACCTTCTGGGCATCATGTTTAAGGTGTGCCAACCACAAAATATATCAAAAGTTTTTTTTTGGTCTTTTGTTTTCAATATTATTTGTTGGCAAATACAAAAACACAATGTATGACCCTGAGACAAGAACACAATGGATACCTCTGTAGATTTAACAGTTTAATTATTCAACTGAATTATTGTGGTACAAAGATCCCCAAGAAGGTGTGAACGTTAGGAAAAGCGTCTCGTGCTAACGTGCCCTAATGTTGCAATTTGCCTTGATTTTGGCACACAGGAGGAACTGTCAAGGGAATTCTAAATCCCCTGAAAACATTTGCTCATTTCATTCGATCGAGATCCAACCAAGAAAACTTATGAAATTGTTGCAAAGAATACTCAATTGACATACGAAGAACAGCTGATCCAAGAGATGAAGAAGGGGAGGAAGTAAGAGCAGAAACGGGAAGGGGACGTGTCTTTACCTCGTCACAAGCTGTGCACCTAGGTTTTAATGTTTCAGCGTGGTGTCGGCCGCAGTACATCCTCCCATCCTTGAAGAAGTAGATGTGATCCACCAGAAGTTCCTTACATATGTGACAGATGAAACAAGATGGATGCCAGCAGGACTTAGGTCCTGCCCTGGATGCAAAAACTGCTAGATTTCCAGGAGGGATTACGTCTCCGCACTGAAAGAGAAGAAATTGGAAGGAATTGAGGATGCAGATTCTTCTTTACATTTTAATAATAATAATAATAATAATAAGGAATATTTATATAACGCATAATCAGCAAAGCTGCTCAAAGCGCTTTACAAATGTAAAACCTAGAAACAAATAGTAACAAAAACCAAAATATTAAATATATAGAACCAATAAGGCAAAAAATGTAACTGCCAAAAGCAACAATATAAAAAAACCCACCCGTACTACACAATACTAGAAACTAAAACGCAATAGTCCAAAACAATTTCAGAAGTATGTAAATAGTAAAATAGATAGGTTAAATCATAATCAATGTTTAAATATAAATAAGTAATAAGCATGAATTATAAAAGAAGGGGGGAAAAAAGAATTCTGTTAATATCATCTAACTAGACCCCATCAGACTCTTCAGGAAAGAGAAATAGTGACAAAAGTTAAGAAGACTTTAGTGTCCAGTCCATGTAGTGTGAGATATATAAAAGGGAGTGCAAACGTTGCAGAACGTTACCCCTCCACCATACATAAGTCCATACAATTACTAGCCTGTTACCCTTCATTATAAAGAGGTCAGTATGAATAAGCAACTGTTACCCTCCAGTACAAAGAAGTTATTACAATTATGAGACAGTTATACTTCATTATAAACAAGGTTATGTAGTCAGTGCTTATATGAGAATGTTTACCCTTCACAATATAATTCCACATTATAGTTTCAAGTAACCCTTCCCCATGATGAAGTTTAGACTACTTCACCATCTCAATGTAAATTCAGATAGACCAATCCTAGGGGTATAAACAAGCTTCCGATGAATCATGAGGGGTGAGTTAACGATATCAGTCTAAAGTTACATCGATGGTTGAACCATGGAGTTAGCTTGTAGCTCGATGGTCAAATTAAAGATAATGGTCATTTCTGCAGCAAGTAATTGTTCTAAAATCTTGGGTGGGAAGTGAGTGCTGTGGTGTATACAGGTCAGTGGCAGATCGAGGAAGTTTCAAAAGGGAGGGGTGGAGTATCGGTAGATACCAAAATAACTACCATGATGATGATGGTTCATAAGAAAACATCAGTAAGAATTATGGATTACCTGTACAAAATCCATTCCTAATTTCTCAACTGGGTAATTTTTTTAACAAAATTACGTTAAATTTTCAGTACCAAAGGAATTTCAGAAGGGGGGGGGGGGAGGGTCCACTCCCTTGATCTACCCCAGCATGTACTGTTATAACTTTCACTGCTTGCAATCTGATGCTGTCATAGGGTACTAAAGGTGATCAGCATTGACCCTCCAATGTTAACATGATATTAAAAGATTATGTGAGAGATTACATGATAGTGAACGACTCTAGGCTTTAATACCTTCTACCCGTCTGTCTTTACAGACTGATTATATGTTTGCAGGTCAGAAACAAACAAACCCCCCTCCCTCCCCCCCCCTTGGTAAAAGCCTGTTACAGATGAATACAGTGGTACATACCTCATGACAGGGTAGGTTCCCCTGGGTGATTGAAACAGGTTTAGCGGTACCCCTACCCAAGGCCTCTCTCTTCCTCTGCTCGCTGAAGAGTTTCAATTCTTTCTTCTCCTCCCCGCTGAGACTGTTGCAGTACCTGACCTCATTATCGTGAGGTGGCAGCTGATGTAGGAGAGCTCTCGTCCTGTTCTTCTCCCCTTCGCTGTTCACATATGGAACTTTGTCCTCCGGTAGAGAACACATGAACTGATGCACCTGTAAGAGAAAAACCAAAACACACATGGTGTCGTTAATATCTTGAGCCACCGTAGTCTGGTGATGTCTTATTGGACACATTATTAAGGGGCAAAGGTCAGGAAAGGAAAGGTCTGAATAGCTTCTATTAAACATCACAAGATGACATAAACCATAACCATTCACAGGGTTTACAATTCTGCAATAATATTTGTAACTGGTAATTGGTTTATAGCTTATTTATATCAAGTAGAAACTAGTTGTAGCTGTATTTATATAGATTTTCTAATTTTACGTGTAAAATATTATAAGTCTTCGGTCGGAGTTGCAACCCAAAGCAAAATCTAACTTTATGGTTTGAATAGTAATTTTGTGATGGTTCTTATCCTTTTAATAGAGGACGGAAAAATGAGACAAAAGTGATCTAACAACTGATGAGACCAAAGGTCAACAAAATTTTACAAAATTGTCAAGTTTTTCCCTTCAAATTTATGTATACACATTTGTGAGAAGGGATGGGTGGGGGGGTTATGAGTAGTATTTCACTTCAATGTGAAAGTGGCACCAATGTGTTATCAAAACCAATTTTATGGTAACTCTGTAAAACATTTATGCAAAATTTTAACACTTAATATTCCCCATTCACACACGGTACAGCAGATTGTTCATCTTTACATGTATGGCAAGAATTTCAGAAGGTTTTCTCGGACAACATGTTCAACCATATTCATTTTAAGCTTCAAATCCTAACATTTCTTATGTATAAACTCATTCATCTCATTAAGATGTTCACTCTTGGTCAATGGATTCACTCAACACTTGCAATGACTAATTGCATCTCGTTTTTTTCCCCCTTTGTTAATCTGAAAAGCACCCCGCCCAAATTTGTAACATATATATCACAAACGTCTGCTGTTTGCACTTTAAGATATTCACTCCAGGACATTAAATTCATGAACACTTGCAAGGAATAATTAATGGCACCTCATATTTTCCCATTTTAATCTGAAATTTCTCTGCGCAAACGGGACTCGGTCCAACATATATACAAGTTTTTTAAACTTAATATTCCCAATTCACACATTTGTACAGAAGATTGCTCATCTTTTACATGCATGGCAAGCAATTCAGAAGGAAATTGTTGACAACAACATGTACAAATAATTTCACGTTTAAGCTTCCAATCCTGATGTTTCTTATGTATAAACTCACGCATCTCATTAAGATGTTCACTCCAGGTCATTCAATTCACTAACACTTGCAATGACTGATTGCATATATCGTTTTTTTTCATTTTCCTTCGTTAATCTGAAATACACCCCGCCCAAATTTGTAACATATTTCGCAAACGTCTGTTGTTCGCACGTGGTTAAGGCCATTGTTAACATTTAATCTAATAAAGGCACACACCTTACACAAGAGTACATCACCTATACCTTTGGCCTTGAAGTAATCTTTCTTACATTGCTGCAACAGCATGAATAGACTCTATCATGTGGCGAAAAATGAATTATGGCAATCCATGGAAAATCAATGCAATTTTCAGCATGATCAAACCTATTATCAAATGAAAGGTACACAAATGTAATAAACATGGAATGATATTTGTTAATGAAGGAACCATTCTACAAAGTGCAAGCTACTGAGTCACATGTAGGCATGTATGTGTGTATGTATGTATATAGGTATATAATGTACTGTAACAGAGTTCAAGACATATCAGATCACGACTCAAAAACAAAACACGCAATGAGGACAATGTAAAACGCTCTTGCGTGATCAAAAGAATTTTGGAGGTCTATTTCTAAATGTTGCACAAATAGTTTCTTTTATTTATCCTGGTAAGATTGAAACATAAGGCACTCTTACCTTTAAACAATTAAAAAAAATGGGGGGGGGGGGGGGAGGGGGAAAATAAGGAAAGAAGTACAAAAAGACAAAGAAGGCCGAGAGAGCGAATAATTTTTTAATATTCTACTTACATAAATATAATTATAATTTTCTCTCGCTTGATAGCTCTTGATATTATACAATAACTCCGCTGACAAAAGCACAGACCCGACACTTGTCCAAATTTAACGATCGAATATTCCCTCATTACCATTCGTTTATGGAAAACCAAAAGGAACAGGCGTAGTCAATGTTAACAACGTGACGACTTTCAAAATAATATTCGAATCTAACAAGCTGCCCGGAGACAAAATAATGATTCCTTCGTTTCGTCCGAAAAAAACAAACAGAAAAACCTAAAACAAAGTGTGTGAGTTCACAGTTTCGCTGTCACCTATTTCTCACATCTTTCCATCAAAAACCACAACATGAGAGCGAAAGAGTGAGAGAGTGCAAAGTAGAACACAAATCCAAGCTCCGTTTGGAAGCAATTGATGCAAAAAGTAGCGACTCCTCCAGCGAGAAAATTATTCGGCGTTAGAATACAACACAGGGAGCCGTAAACAGTGCAATAAAAAAAAAAATTTTTTTAAAAGAAAGAAGAAGGGTGCGTGAATCAAGTACCTGATCTGGCTTCAGTCCGGGGGGAACCCAAGTATATTCCTCTAGTATACAGCCGCTGTCATCGTCAGAGGCAGAGTTGCGCTGGAAATCCGTCAGCAGCTTACTGACGCTCTTCTCCGGATCCGAGCCCATCACTTGGTGATCCTCCCTCGGACACTTGCAATGAAGACAGATTTTCCTACAGAGCACAAAAAAACAAACAGAAACAAAAAAAAGATGAGTCGTTTGATTCATATCAGACGAAAAGATGGCAAAAGATAAAATAAAAGGCGAAAGGAATGAGTGAGTGTCCTAAACCAATTAGAGATAAAAAGCTGTCTGTGGCATTTCCCTTCCCTCCCCCCCCCCTCCATTTGTTTAAAGCTTTCAATTAATCAATGTATAGCATTTCAGATTGGCCAGGCCATACTTTGGGTTTTTTTTCTTTGCGTTTTATCTCGGAATGGTGGTGTAACTAAGCCAATACATGATGAGTTTATATTAAATGGATGAATCACTCCCCCTAATTCTCATCTTCAGACAAATGCTCCTGCCGGTCCGATGAACCACATTTAACACATCGGTAAACCATCGCAAAGAAAAGTCGATGAAATTTCTACCAAAAGCTGCAAAAAGGAAGTGCTGGGTGAAAGCTGAGCAATTTAATTAGGTTGGGAGTGTTCAGAAGGGAAGAAAGGGAAAAGAAAGATCTTAGGGATGTGCTCGGAACGTATGTTCTTTTTTGACAAGGCGGTAATGTAACTAGCATGATCAGTGACTCAAAATGTCGAAGCTTCGACGGATTTTCGAGATGAACATGGAAGGAGTCATGGATCGATAGGGACAGATGCATCACTTGCCCTCCTTAAGAGCAGAATGACTGTACTCCATGTCAAGTTAGCGGTCGGGATTCCAACAAACTTTATTC
>KN896472.1:0-13556 GCA_000934455.1 Apostichopus parvimensis
AAAACAATTAAAGTGGGCTGGGACAGTGTCAAACTCAAAAGGGGGGCAGGGACAGGGTCAAACTCGAAAGCAAAGGGGTGAAATTCCTCCGGCACAATTCAAAACAAAAAAATATGTGGTATAATCAGAGACCACCAGGACAATTCATAAAACCTGAATTTACTGTATCTCTTGTAATCAGCATAAATTATAGCTATGCGATACATTCTCAATTTTATTGGAACAGTCAAAATTTGAACAACTAAAATCACAAACTTACTGTAGCCTCAATTGTAATCATGTAAAAGTACTTTGAAAATCTGCAACTGAAACTGTGTTTTTGTATTTTATGTTTTAAATTCATTTTTCTGTTTTGATCATTTTGACTGTGCATTAGTCAACTGAGAAAGAGTCTTTCTAGAGAAAAGCACGCTACAATTTGTTACAGTTGAATTTTGAATATTGTCAGTATAAATATATTTTTAAATTTTTATATTTGGATTAGGAGCATTCAAGAAACACTTAGAGCCAGCTTAAATCAGGAAGTCTGTTTTAAAGCAGTTTTAAAAGTGTGACATTCTCAGTAGTAGTAATATTAAGCTTATAGTTAATTTCAAACTTTGAGAACATCTAGATCAATATCAATAAATGTAAAGTAATCAAGTATGGCCAGAGAGATGAAAATAATAAATCTATCGTTTTGCACGATCCTTGTAAACGTCATGCAAAAATTGACTGCTAACTTCTATTTTATGCAAAATGGATGACAAATAAGGATGAGCCAATTATTTCAATTTGTCATACTTGAGTATAACATATAATTTAGACCAGCAATACTGACCACTATAACCCAAAGATTGGTTAATGATTCGGCAACCAAAATCTTTGTTGATCACAACACCATTTCATATGATTTTAAAAACTTAAACAGAAATTTACAAAGATTTTTCACCCAACATAATGCAAAAATACACTGAGCAGCTAATTATAATGATTCATCTACCTTGGATTCAATTTCACCTCCAGAATGAGTCAGTCTCTTATTCTTTTTTTCGGGTGGGGGGGGGGGGGAGGGGGAAGGCCGGGAGGTTTTTTTTGTGTAATGGAAGGAGAAGGGAATATTTAGTTGGGATAGGAACGACTTAGGGTAGGATCTTATTGCATATTTTGGTTTAAATATGTTAAAAAATGCTATTGATCCATTGACTTGTTTCAAATGACATTTTGAAATGCTCCAATTATCTGCCCATTCTATACTTACAATTCATCCATACGGCTATATGGTAGCTATAGTGCTATATGCTAGGGTGTTTCACTATCCAACGTATGTATGTTACATGGTACAAGGATTTCATTAGTGGCTGTCACTCCCAACATCTATTGACTTCGCACAAACAATATGTACTGTACATGTTGCAAGCTTGCATGTCTGTTCAAAGTATAGTGTTATTAGATAATATCATGACATTTCATTATAATATTCCTGTCTAGAGTCTGTCATCAACTGTAACTATCTCTTAGAATCTGTCGGTTTCTTCCAGCCTTCCAGGTATACCATGTCAATCAACGTTTCAAATTTTTCAGTTCCGTTATGTAAGTTATCTTAAAGAAGGAAAACCGTAACGCTTTTCAAAATACACTCATTCTGTACATGGAGCAGATCCTTCAAATTACGACACACACAGAAACCATATATGCTGTATTACCTACACAGATATAATATCTTCTAATTAATGGTTAGATTAGTCATTGGCGACCCAAAAAAATTGTTTTTCTGATTTATACTGCTTTGTAATTCTGAGCTTTCTTGTAAAATGGCAAAATACAATATCTCAAATAATGACCATCCTTAAATCAACTTTTACCTTTATCAGTTAATAGTGATCTGTTTTCACAAAATTTTCTAGAATGATTTCTCATTAATTAGTTTGCAAAATGTTAAAAACTTATCTGTATGATGGATCCTTTAATAACAAATTGAGCCCATTTTGAGTCCTGTCTTAGAAGGGCCTTCTGCTCCGATCAATGAATACTTTGGCAGACTATGCCTTGTGCGTTCATCTTACAGAAACATTAGGAATAAAATTATTACAGAAGTGGTCAAACACAAACCTCATTCCATATCAATTATTACTTGGTTCACAAATGGAAATTAGTTTCTTTTCTGCCCTTTCCCTATCTCAAGTATCCAGCAACATGTATGCTTTCTTCATTCGACTCCTCTAAATGTCAGTTGTTGTACATAACACTATATTCTCCAAACGATCCACCCACGTGCAGAGGCAAGTTCCGATGAATGTAGATCTACTAATATGGTATACTGCAAATAGTAGGATAAACCTGCCTTCAATTTCGGTGTCAACATAAAAGACCGCATGCACAGTGTTTTCCATTTACAACCCTATATCGCATTGAAAACACTTTACCTAATAGGTTCGTCCTATCAAAAGTAACAAGAAACTATAAATGAATTACCCTGACAGCAGATTGCGATCAATAGCATGATTGCCAAGCTACAGTAATTAGTCTTCTATTACAACTATAGCATACAGAGTCCGGAATGAAGTTTAGTATACACTGCAAATGGTCCCCATGGTAATTAAGATTTCTGGGTCAGTTATGTGACAATTAATTAGCTTTTGTTTTAAACGACATAACTTCTTTATATTTCTCTCAAAGCAGCTGCAGCACATTTAACCTTCATAGTATCGGTAGGTCCGGTCGTAAAGGTCACGGGTCATTTCATAGCAAATATATTCCACATGGACGTTGTTTAAGAAATGAACACTGGATTTAAATAGGAACCTTAAGAAACGAGCAATTTAGAATTAAGAAACAGGCATTTTACTACTTTACAAAAGGTAGTAAAACACAATAATGGTTTATGTGCTGTAATAACTGTGAGGTTTATTCTTTGAGATATAATGAAAAGGTAATAAGACAAAAAACAAATTTGTACAGTATGCCTGAAAGTAAATTAGAACAATCAAAACTACAGTATGAAATGTTTCCTGGAAAGGTAATGAGGGCGGCAGAGACTCCGGATGCATGACGTAACTAATTCCCTCTGGCTTCGGCTTTAAGTACAACATTTCTGTATGCTGCTGTATTTGGACGAATCTAACCCTACTAGTAGTTATCGACTTTTGAGATCCAAGTTGTAGTCATTGCCTACTTTGCAATCCGCGATCCTCCACACAAGTTTGCAAGGTCGGTAAGAGTGACTCCATAGTTTTCCCTTTTGGGGAAAACAAAAAGGCTGACTGATAGGGACAGAGATGGACAATACTCTAAGCTCTAAGCTAAGCAGCAAATATGCGGGTTGTAGGAAGAGGTTGGATCATAGGGAGGAAGGACTATACAGTTGTTGTTGATGCTTCTGTCCATCTGTCTGTCTATGAAACTATTACTGTGTGAATCAGAAATCATATATACTTATATTTGGCTTTCATTCTCTAAAATGACGTATAAATATGAAATAAAACACACTTTCCTTTTTTTTATTTGAAACATGACTGGTAAAGCTGTAACAAACTGCATTGTTATGTAAGTTTAGAATAACCCTGGTGTTGCAACTATACCCCAAAAAGAAACAGCACAGAAGGCTGCTGTACTTTCAAATAAGTGCAGCTCTCGGCAGCCAGCTATCTGTATCAAGATTGTAATACATACATCATACCACTGCCAATACATGTTTTCAGATGACAGAATTTATGTTCTACCAACCACGATGAGGCTATTTCGGGACCAATTAGCAAAATAACTTTTGGTATAAACATCTTTTGCCCAGCTTGTCAGCTTTTACAACAGACATTTGTGATCAAAAATCACCAGCTGTATATATGTCGGCCATGAAAAGAAGAGAAATGATGAATAACACAAATTTATGTCTTTTAGATTCCATCAATCTTGGTTGTTCAACAACACTCCAGCTATAGTGTAACTTTATGTAATGCTTTGAACTTCTGGCTATAACACTGGGGCTGGATTTGGCCACTAGCTGGTGTACAGTAGATGATGCTAAGCAAGGCCTTCACTATATTATTTGAATTTTCAAATACTTTTAGGAATGCTCATAACTTGCAAGTGAACATTTTACAACAGCCGTCGCCAGCTTTCCGAAACAAAACATGAATAAACTACTCCAAACAACAAACAATATTTCACTTGCAGACAAGACTAAGGTAAAGAATTTTATTGAATCATAGGAGTTTATGAAGGGTGCAGGCAATATTTAATTATCCTATGTCATGTCATGGTCTATAAATTTCTTATGCTAGAACAGCTTACACATTGCTGTTGTGGAGCACATACAATGTTTTACATGGGTATTGTTTTTTTTTGAGATGCCTGACTGACATATAAGTCAAATTTATCATTAATATATTAAATCATTCTGAATGAATCAGAAGAAAAATATTCCTGATGAGAAGCATCTTGTCATTAGAATACAGACTGGGGGAAAGTCTTTTAGGCTATCAAATTAAAGAACATTGAAAGAGTGTGCAGGGAATACTTAATTATTCTATGCCATATGTCTATAAATTTCTCATGTTTGGAGCAGCTAGCTTTAAACACATTGCTGTTGTAGAGCACGTACAATGATGCTGCTGCACATGGGTATTGATTTTCATTGAGATGCCTGACTGACAAGTCAAAATTTATCATTTACTTTTCTAAATCTTTCTGAATGAATCAGAGGAAAAAATATCCTTGCTGAGAAACATCTCATTGTTTAGGCTCAAGATTGTAATCAAAAGAAATAAGAAAAGAGGCAGGGAATATTTAATTATCTTCACATTTAAACTTCACACAAAAATCTCGTGTGAGGGGGAATCCTTGCATACATTTGTGTCTGATGTGACGCTAAGAGACTGTTTCAATCACAGTTTCTGTCAGTTTGAAACATTTCAGGAATGTACGACTGTCAATTAACAAAACTAAACAGTACTTTACTTTGATAAATCCTTGTGGATGACGACATAGATAAATTTGTTGTATTCCGTGCAGAATTTACCCTTCATCCACACACAGACAGCTAGGCTGAGAAAGTATGTGTTTCATGTAATCATTATTGGTTGAACAATGTATGGAATATTTAATTAGATCCTGTGCTAGGTCAAAGGTCATAAACATGCAAATTCTGCTTCATAGAACTTAAGTAAATGAAGTCTGGCTGTTGATGTAGATCAGCTCCTAGTACGTTCGCTTGTTATAACGAGTCTGCGTGGGCAAACCATACCATGAATTATATTTCGTATCACAGGTTCTGTAAATATTGATCCCTTTCCATAGGGTAACATTGAATAATGTAGTTAAAATCTCTTGTTCATGAGGGTATACCATGGCATACAATACTTACCTACCTGTGTGCATGAACCTAATAGGTCTAGTGCTACACTGAACATGAGATTACAAAAAACCTCTACTGCCTTTTATGAGCTGGCTTGTATTGTGACAGTTGATAAATATGGATAATTTTCAATTACTATTTAAGAACAAAAAAATGCATTCACACGGCCCAGTTTCATTACACAGGTTTTTTCCTCATCCACACTGTATATAAACAGCATATATTGGCCTGCAAGACCTGTGATAATATCCACATCTACCATACTCTGCTTTGGATGATGCTGAATAAAAAGTAAAAGGTCGTTCACTCTTTCCCCGGCAAAATTATTTTGATGGTCATCAGTGTATGATTGAAAGACAACAGCACAGAGTACACCAAAGTAATTCTTGATCTTGTTTGCTGGGTTACCACTCAACCCAGTGTGTTGTCGAGATGTTTGACTACACAAACCTTCCTTGGGAAGTATTTGTAAAGGGGCCAGTACCTTGGAGTTCTACGACCAGTTGCTTCATTGTAGAAAATAACAACGCATTGCTTTAATAGACCAGAGAGACAGCTGTGGGCCAACACAAATGACTCTCACACAAAACTTGTCAAAATTTGCTTCAAACTACTGGAAAAGTAATGAACTTTGCTAACACCTGTTTTATAATTCTTTTCTTTTGTAACCTATGAATAATAAATGATGATGATTATGATGGACTGAATTCAAACAAGGGGCCGACAGAAGTCATAAGTAAAAGAGAAAAGATGTTGAGCCTAATCTTCAATAGTAAGGGCGAAAGTTTTATTAAGTTTATTTCCAGTTAACAATATGTAAGTGTGTATTTATATAGCCCATCTACTATGGATGACTATTGTGTGCTGTCATATGTAATCTATATATGGAAACCGTCTATAGTAAATAGGTAGAGAAAGATTTATTCAGGCAGGCTGCAAACTTAAGTAGCATTTTCGTCAGACTTTGAGTGAGGGCAGGCCTATACCTATTTGATAGAACAAACAGACTGCATATGATCATCTATGGAATCATTTTGAAAACATTTCCTGTTTGTACCTGTATAAAACCAACGTATTTAAGATTGCATGTGTAAGAATAAATGTAATTTATCACTACAGAATTTATTAAGGAACGTCTATACGTGTGCCTACTCTATGCATACATACATCTAATAACACTATACATATCAAAGTTCCTTTAATATTCTAATTCTGCGTTAACAGCCACTTTTGGATTAATCCAACCCTATCTACAAACAAATCTACGTTCACATTGCAAACACATCGAAGAAGCGTCAAGAAAAGTTTTAAAAAAAATTTTGGCTTATAAAATGGGGCAATGACCATGACCACACAAAGAAGTGCTGAAAACTTCTAGTTAAACAACTTTCAATTAGGCACAGAATAATACAATTAACAACACTATATGTATGATACGGATATTTAATTGGAATAGATGAAGTATGTAAAGCTTTCCACCCTAAATACAATTTATCTGCATATCAGTTACAGTAAGGCTAAAATGTGATGATACTCCTTTTAGCAAAGATGGTTTAAAATTAAAACACAATGCATGTTGCTCCATTTCGAAGAGCAAAGTGCTGGAAAGTCGATTAATATCACTCAACGCTATCTACCCCTTTAAATAAACTGTAGGCAGGGGGAACTGCTTTAATATGTTTAATTTTCGACTTCAGAGAAAACAATTCTTCCATTTGAAACACCATTTGAAGCAATTACTGGAGGAGGAAGTGATACGAGGAAGAATGATATTCTCTCATACCGATATGAGATACGTTTGAAGGGAACAGTCAGTCACAGTCATATTCCAACCAGACACTGTCTGCTGCATAAATCTTGGGATAGATGCAGATCATTATTGATCTCTGAAGGGGCATTGCTCGAAAGGTTGGCTTAAATTGGAATGACTTTTTGTCTTTTCATAAAAACTTGTGACTCACAATGATATGAATGAAGCGAATTGAAAATAGGGATGATTGCTGTTAAAGGTTGAAGGAGGATCCGTGCAGGTTAATGATCAGACCTGTGGGAAGGGATGCAGTAAACCATTAGAGGGTATATGAACTTTAGAAATGACCCCTGACATTGATAATTAAGAAAGATAAAGATTGCAAATAACAGACATTACATTTTAAACGAATCATATCTAAATTAACCTAAAATCCAGTACACATATCACTTTCATGTGAGTCCTGTAATATCATACACACATACATGTAGGTAAGTGTCACTGCACCTTGTTATACAATACCAAGATATATGTATACTGTTATCTTATATAGGGCAGATGGTGCAAAATGAGACTTTCACTTGATTAAGGGCCAAATCTGATGTGTGTGCAATCGAAACAGACTGTAATAGAGGAACGTTGATCATAGAAATTGTTGATATATTTGTAACTGTACCGTGAAGTGTTTATAGCAACTTAGATATAAACAGGCAGTTATTCCTTCATTTTAACATATTTTGTTTCTCATGTTATATAACAAGGAGCACTACATGACTACTCACTTTATGTACATGTAGAATGTGCTGTACTTTACACAGTAGCATACTTAGTCTACATCACAGATAATAAGATGCAGGGAATAATTCATCGGACCGTATCTCATTGCAAAATGCTATGCAGAATGAGCAAATTAGCTACACAAGTGCAAAGATGTATATATAGCAGTCTTGGTACACAGGAACCATAATATATTTTGTACGAAGCAGAGTTTCAAGCAGTCAACTGCTACACAATTAATGTTTAAACACTAAATTATTCCAAAATAAAATAAAACTGTTAGCAAACTGCTTATCCACTAGAGAGCCTGTGTAAGAGAATGTGTAAAACTAAGTTGGCCTGACGTTTCGATCCTAGCAGGATCTTCTTCAAAGGCTAAATGACAAGTAACAGTAACAGAAGGGACAAAAACACACACAGAATACAGACAGGTTAATGAGCATGGTGAACACAAATAAATATTACATATATAATAGTGTTATTCCCTTAGATGTTGTACATTATATCTAGTAATCCTTATTTTCCTGTATGTTTATAACATGAGTATTATTGCAGGCCTCAATAGTCAGGCTATTGACTGACTGTATATAGCTAAATGACGGTGGAATTTGCCGTTAGCCAGTACAAGGGGCAAAAAGTACTGATATTTTTCTGCTAGTTAAAAGTAATGTTGCTTTTGTATTAATTCACAGAAAATGCAACTGTGACTTTGAGTTTAGTCTGTCGATTTTATAATGCATTGGCCTTTTTTGCTAAAATTGTCAAATTCTATAGGCCCGTCATGTTAATGCTTTTTTATAACATGTGTATCATTCCAATTAATGCTTAAGTAGGTGTTAAATGGCTTACTATAATACCAGACAATGTACACAATGTACACTCCTCTTCATACACATTCTTCCTTAATTGTCATGCGACCTACCAACATGCATTCTAAGCCCTATACATGCCAATATCACAGATTATGATTATAACCTCATTTTCTGTCCTATTTTTTCCTTCAATCTGTATCTCACTTCCATACTATTATGGGATGTACAAAGTACAGTATATCCATAAATTACACAATGAGTTCCTATATGCACATTTTTTTTATCTTTTTTTTTTATCAATCTGCTGGTAATTTCCTCCCCAAAGCTGCATGATATTAAGTTTCTTGCAATGAAAATTGAATTTCGACCGAGTAATAAGTGACATATATATATTCAACACTGCTTTTAGAGGGAATATTTTAATCGTCTCCCACAGGTCAAATGAAAATGGCAGAAATCTTTCAAAGCACTTAAAGATCTTGACAATTTACCACCACCGAAAAGGTTGAGCAGGTATTAATTCCCGCGAAACTCGGAACGTCTTGAAGAAGCTTCAAGTACCGCAAAGGTTGCTTAAAATTCATTACTTTTTGGAAAGATCCAATCCACAAAATAAACTTCTGTAAGAAAGGATGGAAGCCGACCTCCCAGATGGCTTATAGTTCAACTTCCGAATAAAAAAACGGGAGCAGTGTTATTATCGTCCACGGTGAGTGCACAGGCAATACGCAATCCAAAGGTTGCCAAAAGAATTCTCGACTGATTAAATTTTCCCTTTATGGGTGACTGCAACAATTTGACACGTTTTCAATCTTTACAAATATCGCACTTTCCATTTCCAGGGAACTTGAGGAACTAGAAAGAGGGGACAGGCAAACGAATCAGCTACACGGATCCTTGCACATTCACGTAAAGTAAACAATTTCGTACTTCAATAAAGGTGAAATTAGCCTATTTTCATGCATCTGTCAAACTGTACCAAACAGGGAATGTGAAAGAAAGCAATATTATCCCCAGGAAGAGAATGATGTATGGTTGAAAGTAACCAAACTTGAAGAAAGAACTGCACATTATACACTATTTTAAAGTCTAAGATCTAAATGAATAGTTTAGAAGAATGAAAAGCGAGAGAAACTTTTAAGTGCTGATAGAAAACACAAAGTTTATATATTACTGAGTACATTATCTTGAATTTGGTTCAGGTCTAATTGATAGAGAACAGACTCTACTCTTCACTCCCTCAATAGTTTCATGTGCTTGCAGCCCACACTATACCTGATGTGTTCAATACCAAAACAAACAAAAAACACCTTAGTACCTACAGCAAAATGGCAGCTTGACCAACATGCTCTGGCTGGCATGACATTTTCAAAGCCTTATAAATTTCCAAAACAGGACAAGATTTTGGAAATTTATTTTGCTCTTCAAAAATATCTCTTCCAAATTTGAAAGTAAGCTGCCTAGCTGTTGCTTCTTTTCTTTACTGCTAACATGGAAAGCGTGGTAATCAATGTTCATACACTCGGACCGGGTACCCACCAACCAAGAGACTTTCAAGAAAAATGTTGGATTTGTCATGATACAGATTGACTCTGTTGTGTGTTAAAGCTCCATACAGGCTGCACACAATGCTGTATTACGCTTGACTATACCGTACACCAAAATATTAAACCTGAAATGAGGTCCATTCAGGGGATTTTTTCTTTGCATTTTACCTAAAATTATTTTGCCAGGGGCATCATTAGGTATGTTGAATCAACTGTGAGTTATCTTGTGACTCCTAAAAATGCATAATTTTATGAAAAGTGAAAGAAGTTTTGCATGGGGCCATGTTGCTGGTTTAGTGTAAGTGTCCATCCAGGCCAATAAAGGACAGTTCCATTTTCCACTAATAGGGGTGGTGTATATAAAATATGCATGAAATTAAGTAATCATGATATTGATTAACGATTTTGCAACAAAATATTTCACATCTTGTTGTTTATAGATATTTCTGCTCTTATCTGCTTTCTGTTTGAGTTCGGTTTTACTCAAGAAGAAATTATGATGATTCAAAGCATTGCATTTTGTGAGTCCACTACGAAATATGGAACAGTCGTCCCCACAAAAACTGTATGAGTCATACACCTGCACACATGGGTCGTCTTTATTGAGGATTTTCAGTGTACACTTTAAGGAGACAGGAATGGACATGGTCCTGTTTATGTGCTCTGTTATGTATTTAGAAACATACTAAACCTTGATATAAAAAATGCAAACATTAAACAAAAATGTTGCAGTCGAAAGTAGTGTGTTAATTCATGTGAGGGTATATTGTACATTTTCGTCCATACAAGTACAGTATGATGGTGTACGGTAACTTCATGTGTTGCAAAATCATTAATCAATATAATTATTACTTAGTTTCATGCATATTGTATATACACCACTCCTATTAGTGGAAAATGGAACTGTCTTTCATTGGCCTGGATGGACACTTACACTAAACAAGCAACATGGCCCCATGAAAACTTCTTTCACTTTCCATAAAATTATGCATTTTTAGGAGTCACAAGATAACTCACACTTGATTCAACATGTGTTCCTGGCCTTAACATATATACACTGTGGTGCTCCACACTTATAAAGTCACAGTAGTTGTCGTGTGGGTTGAAAGTCATATTGTAAACCACTTTTAATCTACACTGTACAATACCTCAATGAAAATACCTAAAATTTATACAGTGAAAGAAGAAAACATCAGTTTTGTATTTTATAGATATTTTCACACAAATTATTTTAAGGCCATAGACCAAACTTTACAGTAAAAATAATAATGCATTTGCATATTACGGGGAGTTTTTCTTGGCTTCAACTATTCTCATTTTGGCAGATAATCTGATCAAAGCATTAAAAAAGTAGCCTAATTGAAGAGTATATGTATAAACCTACAGTAACGGTTCCCGACATTTTCACCTCAGAGCAAACTCATAAACATCTTCATCATAACCTTTGACCTTTAAATAACATAGTATTGTGAAGTTAGTATCCTAATTACCACTAGTCCTAGGTGTTATGCTATTTTTGTTCAAGACCACTTACTTCTCAACTATAGTCTTCTGTTGATAGCACCTACAATGTTACTGTCAGGCTGTGTCATTTACTGTTCATTACCACAGTTAGAAGGTGTTATGTTGATACTGACACAATTAGAATGCTGTGGCATTATTCCTGCAATAGCCTACATCTATTAAACTGAAGCCGAAGTTTCCATTAATACATAATAATATTACTAACAAGCAGGTGCTAGAATTTTTGTTATACATATGCAGCGTTAAAACCCTAAATACTGCTATCTCAGCTAGAAGTACACTATATTAATAAATGTAGTAATCAATTTATGTAAAATGTTCATTACAAGTACTAATACATTAAACTACAATAGCTGTTTAAGATATTTATACACATTCACATCATGATGAATGTTAACAGTTCATGAACAATAACATACAAACCGTGAACACAATGTCAACTATGTAGCCTTCATGTTGTTTCTCTCGTCTTTCAACGCTACAGAATTAAGATATGAGTGAATGCAGCACCATAGGCAATAAAAAAAGAAATTCCAAGCGGACATACGATACGATACTGCCGGGATTGCCAGCAAAGATGCTTGATTGTCTCATAGGCATGTTTTGCTATCTTTTCAGTTTGCATTTTAGTACTCTTGAAAAAGCAATGTGCCAGAAAATAACTGCAGGAGAGGAATATTAAATAGATCAAATTTTAGCGTGAGGTGATTAAATGTTCCCTGCGGCGATGTGGTTACTCTGTATGGGTAGACATGTTTGCATTGGTAATGTCTACGATTCACTCCGAGGGGAGGCGCTCGGATCTGCGAAGTAAATGACTGAGTATACATCCTTGGAAGGCCGTGCCGCAACATTTACTCTGCCACGATTGAAGTATGCAAAGGGAAACTTTCAGAGCTAAAAAATTAATTACAAGGCAAGAGGTTAAATATCTAAATAGTTTGAGCACTCCACAAATTTGAGCTGCGAGGGAGAAAGGAGGAGAGCTGGGGAGGAATCTGCTCAGTTTATATTCTCAGGTTAATTACTGTGTAAAGAGCAGTACAGTACATGCATTATCATCATAATACCGATCGATGTTACCACATATATTATGCACACAGATATTTTGCATTGGAACAGTGGTGGCAATTTTCACGTTGAAACCTTTGGGACATCCGAAAAAAACGTAAACAATAATTTCTTCGCATCCTAGCTTATTGATCATTCATAGCCCTGAAAGTATTTCATCTACTTGAAATTTATTGACATAAGACTAGTAAAATTCTTCATGACTGAGGAAAGGCATTTGTGGAAAAATATGTTTCTATTAATTTAGGTACGGTTAGTGGTATTTAAGTAATGGTAAGTTGTGGTATGCACATACACGCGTAGTCAGCTTTCTTCATGTATGCAAGTGTAGGGACCATGTATTAAAAGAAGTTAGCTTTCTATTCCAATGCAGATCACCCCTAGAGGTAATTTTAATTAAAATATATTTTCACAAATTCAAGAACTACCTACAGTACTAAAAGACTGTACTTAACCATATATCACAGCATAAACAGTGTTGGTTACTTTTATGGTTACATTGGTTTCAGTAGCTTTTCCAAGGTGGTATAAATTTACTTTCTTCCTTCACAAATGCAAGCCAATGGCTTGTGACAGCTCACAGCTACTGAAAGACTGTACTTAACCCAGTGGCGGAGCTAGGCGTATTGGTCAGGGGGGCGAGAATGGTCTGTAGGGGCACTTTCGACACTATCTCAGCGGAGCGCCACCACGGGTTGACGCGGAGCGTACAGACATTTTTTGAGTAAAGATACTCCCTAGAT
>KN896472.1:15271-29029 GCA_000934455.1 Apostichopus parvimensis
GAACCTGGTGTTATTTTGAATGATGTAAACAAGTCTTTTAAAGCAACATTTACTCAAATCCTTTTTATGAAGTATATCAGAAATCATTTAATATTAAATATTCATAAATCTTATCAATGAATATGCAATAATTGCTAAGTATATATTATATGTTCTCAGATAAGAGTGCCATAACAAAATAATTGACGTAAAAAGTTTTCACCTCCACGTCAATATTAAAGGATGACTTTAGGCATAATTAAAGACTTGACATGTTTATATTCCAAGAGAACTAAGAAAAGTTGAGGTACTTTTAATGTGTCTAAAATTATTAATTTCAAGATATTTACCTTTGAAGCATGCTAAATCTCTGGAATTCTCCAAATTTGCAATTGTATCGTAAGGAAATAACTTGAGGCCATATTTAAGACTTATGTTTTCCCATTGAGTTTTGTGTTGCATATGAAGAACTGACATTTATAAACGGTGTGTTTCTTAGACTATGTAGTCCAGTCATTTTAAGTGATGAACATCATTCAAAAATTAAAAGTGGTATAAAAACACAACATGGACTGATAGTGGTGCACTTCCAAGGTTTACAACATTCCAAACTTTTGTTTCTTATTTCTTTTTCATTATGTGAAAAGTACTGTACATAGGTATGCCTAATGTCATCAATTAAATAACCAAAGAGGGTACTAAAATAAAAGAATTTACAGGGAAACAAATGGTGTATTATCAAAACATAACTCAACAGAACCAGAATATCATAGAAAACTTTCCCCTTGGGCTTGCCATTCACCCCTTCCCCACCCTTGAATTCCCTCTCTCCCTTCCTCTTTCAAATATGCTTTAATTTTTTTTTGATAAACTTTCTTTAATACTAACAATACAATTACATAGACTGTTTTTGTTTTCTTATCCCATTATACCCATCCCTGATCAACACCCTTCCCCATTTTCTGTCTCCCACCCCTTTCCCACTACTTTCCTCACCCATATTTCTAGTAATACCATGGCAGAATGGCCAGTAAACTGGAGCATTTGAAAAGACTAATCATAAATTGAATCTTGTTAAATATTCTCTCCACAGTCAAACTCGCTGCTAGCATTCCACATGCATACATACTGTAGCTGTTCGGGAAATGCCACGGAGCTCCCATATTGTTTAGATCTCCCTCATTTTACAAACACTAGGCTACAGGCAGAATGTGGCAATAAAACAATCGCTCATAGAAATGACGGTATCCTTTGAAATGAAAGTGCCATGAACTCTTTGAATTCCACAGAAGAATCCAGCAAAAGTGTAATAACATTTTCAAATGTCTGCTTAAGTAAAATGCCAGTCTGACTACTTGTAGTTCTAATCAGGATAAGGGGGGGGGGGGGGGGGGTATAAGGTTGTATACGTGTACAATTGTCTCCATTTAGAACAAGATCACCGTGAATACTCAGCTTTTCATATTTCCAAAATTAATAACAACGTACGGCAGCAATATCTTAACAACAGTGTACTACACGAACGCAGAGCAACCAAAGTATTGATAAGAATTGCACCCATTACATTTGTAAGCAAGAGTTTTGATTTGGCATTGATAGATCTGCAGTTTCCAGTAATTTCACAAAATTCTTTGATCTATTATCATTATATGTAGGAATACCATCAGATATGAGCTTGCACAGCTTAAGACTCGCCATTCCCTCATCCCCTCGTCCCCTCATACCCTACTCTCTCCCCTCCTCCATCTCATTGCTATCAATATTTCCTTTAAATTATACCACTGTTTATTTTCTACCCATTTCCCGCTCTCCTGGTAACATATTTTAAGCAAACCAACATATGTTACTACTTTCACTACTGTCATATTTTGTAATTTTAAGATCAGTCACAAATCATAAATTTTTCCATCTTTTCTATTGGAACAATGCCAAAGGCATTTTTCAAGGCTCACAATGATTTAGTGTGCAGTAAGGCTCCTAAACCATTAAGCTATACACACCATAAAAATATTACACATCCAGGCTAATCCTGCACGCAATCCATTGCTAGTAAATCAAACTCTCATGAGCATGAGAGAGAGACAGCAGCTATAGTGACCTCGGATCTATACAATTATGAATTACCATTCTGCTGGAGATAATGGGTTAAAAGGAAATAATTCTCTCAAAGTTATGAAAAGACAAAAAACTTCCTTGCCATTTATTGTTAACGACTTATGTGTCTTTTTACAATACTGTGCACTTACAGTAAATTAAGTATTTTGAGACAATGTCACCTTTTCAGCACATTTCCTTAGAGTGGATATCTTCAGGAAATGACTGAGTGTCTTGGTTTCCATGGTAATATTGAGATTTGAAAAGATTTACTTTTAAACTATATAGGCCATTTAGTGTACAAAAGCTGCAATATATGTAACATCTTTACTTTTTCTGAAGCAGTTTAGTCAGTTTGTAAAGCAATTCACATCAATCCCACACAATGTATTCCTTAATTTTGTTTTCTCTTATTTCACTAGCACAGTTAATGTTATCAAGGTAAAAGCTAAAACTTGAATATTCATCTGTCCTGCCAGAAGCTTGCAATTGAGACACCAACTGAACAGTATCACTGGTATATTATTGTACAAAATAAAGCTTCAAGTAACTAGAATGCTAATATAATATAACATTTTACAGTATCTCATACTACAGTATGTAGGATGAGACTAGTTGAGACTAGTGGAACACTAGTAGTTGTTACTCAGAGTTTCATGCATTGAGCAATCATCAGACAACTTCAGACAATAATATATCATCAGTCAACAATAAATATGTATATAATATATATACTGTACAGTATCACATGTAGTTTGTCATATCTTATACCTACAGTACACAGCATACTACAGTATACAACATATTACAGTATATCGTAGTTTCGCATACAGTATACAGTATACAGTATTACATACAGTATATAGTACACAGTATCACATACAATATACCGTGTCATATACTATAGTATACAGCATACTACAGTATCACATACAGTACAAAGTATCACATACAGTACACAGTATCACATATGGATACGGTACACATACAGTATCACATACAGTATATAGTACACAGTATCACATACAATATACCGTGTCATATACTATAGTATACAGCATACTACAGTATCACATACAGTACAAAGTATCACATACAGTACACAGTATCACATATAGTACACAGTATCACATATATACACAGTATCACATACAGTAATACAGTACCGCATACTAACACATTTTAATTCAAACAAGTAATATGAACAATGGAATATTAACTGGGAACAGAGCAAAGAATTTATTTAGTTAGAATGGGATTCAAACTCAGTGACCTCAGGATTACAAAGTCCAGTGCTCTGCCAACAGAGCTATCCAGTCTTTATTAGGGATGGAATATCCCACAGACATTGAACAATAATCATCTTTGATATGATTAAACAGCTGAAAGCTCACATCATAAATACCGCTGCCTCAGCCAGTTGTTACAAACTGTCAGTGTAGTACATATATATTTACAATAGACAGTCCAATGTATTTCATCTAGAATTCTAATCCACTAACAGATTTATATGCCAGATTACACATTCATCTTGTTAAGATGAATGTGAAGTTCACGCAATGTCAGCCCGTCTTTCAAGGAGTTACAAGAAGGAAGCATGCATGCAATGCTTGTGGAAACAAACAGCTGAACAAATCTAATCAAATGGATCTGTCTTTCTCAAGTTCTTTTTAGAGACATAAAATAATAATCTGAGTAAGTCAAACCTGATCTATTATAGTTCTGATCTATGTCATGCAGTTATCTTTAGAGAGAGGGTCATCTATACTTATCTACTGATGAAGGATTTCGCAGGCAGTTTGTTTATAAGGCCTGTTTGATATTTATGATTGTTGATAATAAAATGTGTTAAATTAATCCCTCCTCCGAAAGATGAGACATACATCTCTTCAAATGTGATATTTAAAGATTGGGGATAGATTAAATCATGAGAACATAGCACGGGAAAGGAGAGAGGAATGGAATCCATAGTTTCTATTTTATGCATACATACTACCTTGGTGGCAACAGATTTGCATGAACTGTTCCCATTCATCACCTTACAGCACAAGTTAAAACAGTCATGTATAAATATCATGTATTTAAGTCATGTTTATTTCTCTCCTAGATTAATAATGGTTTGATATGAAAAGTTTTTTTTTTAAAACCCTGTAAATTTGTTAAAGGATCTATATTAAAGATTGATTCAGAATTCTTTCTTTCTGTAAGCATGTTTATACAGTTGTATAGCGCTACTACTTTGGTTCATTTCTAATCAGCAACTAGACAATTATATAATATTTGGCTTTTCTAGGTATTCAATTAGGACGAAGTGAGATGAAATTATTAGCAACATTAAAGTAATAATAATAATGAACATCTGTAACGCGCCAGTTTCCATCGAAAAGACGCTTGTGGCCCAGTGAAACAACAATGAGAAGATGCAAAGTAAGTAAAAGTCAAAGGATAAGATAACAATAAAAATAATTAATAATAATTAGTCTTTTATAGAGCAGAAACCAACAAAAGTTGTTGAATGTGCTTTACAGGTGAAGACAAAAAGAAAGAAAGAAAAAGAAAACATCAATTATCAATAGGACAAAAGATTAGTTTTAAGACAATGCTTTTAACCGATAAATGAGTCCGAAGGCCTAATTTGTATATATAATATATATATTTTAATCAAGACACTAGAACATTAAGTTGGTTCAGGTATTGTGTTCTAGATAGCCTAGTTTTAGTTTGCTTGTGCATCATGAGTATCACCAGCATAAAACATATAATTCATATTATATGAGCTTATTAGTTTTTCAAGAGCTGAAGGATATAACAAAACAAGGACAGGACCCAGGATAGACCCTTGAGGAATGCCTTAGTGCAAACATGTGAGGAGGAACTGAAATGAGATATCTGGACTGTTTGTGAGCAATGTTCTAAATATGACTTCAACCACCTTGATACACAACTCCACAGAACGAAACATTTTTCCACCATATCAAAGACTAAAAAATGTATAAAAGTCAATTAGAAGTTGATGAGCTCTAGAAACATGATGAGTTTTCAGAGTAGATTTTATGGATGCAAGAGAAGGAGAAAGTTTGATGGTTTCAGGTAATTTGTTGAAAAAATGTGGGTATTAGGCTGTGAAGTAGGGAGCGGGGAGAGGTGGAAATACTGCATAGCTACTAAAAAATGAGTGAAATAACTTTGATCTAAGTGAATAAAAAAGAAGAGAAATGGCTTGTTTATATCTCTCTTATCTTGTTTCATCTCCTCCTATCTTTCAATCACCTCATAGATCGACTCCTAGTAAATTCAAAGAATATTCACCGATGTAAAATACTTTGTACATAAATTTAATAAATTCCCTCAGGTACTAACTTTTGATTTTATCTCTTTCAGACATCTCATAGGACACCTTCTACCTATAAACATAGGGAAATGCAGAATGTAAACTTTGACATTACTCTGTTGGCTGTCCAAGAAACTACTTCATGTGACACCAAGACATATGTACTTCACATCAGAAACCTGTCTTGTGTAAATTTGTATGTTTGATTCAATTACAGGCAATGTATACAAAGATATGGCTCAGTGGTGTGATATATATTTCCATATATCAATTGATGAATGTTACCAATTTCTGCCTTAAATTGAGCTTCCATATCAGATTTCTTTTTCTTAGGAAAGGGCCGGGTGGAGTATAAAATATTGCTAAGGATGTCAGACTAAAACAATTTTTTTCGAATGTGATAAGATTGTATCATTCTTCTTACCTTTTTTTCTGAAAGGATATACCTTATCCATATATTCTTCATTATCTTCTTTTAAAGGAGAAATAATATGATGCACAAAGGTCATCAGTATTTGCCCGATATTTTAGCATGTTAGAAATGATCAAAGTTTTGTAAATTACCTTTCTGGTATTTTCTAGCTGTCCTAATTATTTCCAGAAATAACAGTGTGCTAAATTAAAAATTATGCAATTAAAATTCTTGGTGGAAAAACAAATTCTAAGAAGATAGCAGTAAAATGCTTGGCGAATTTACATCATAAGTGACCATTGTTTGACATTATACAAACTAGCATATTTGGGTTCAACAAGAAAAAAAAGAATAAAAATAAAAGTCCAACCGCAATTGCAGTCATGGATGAAGACATGTCAGCCCCCCCCTCCATACCTCTCCCTCCCCCCTCCAAAATAAAAATGAATTGGGAGAAATGAAAGGGAATTTTCCCTGATCTTTTTTATTTTGCTTTTTTCATCTTCTTCTTTTTGAGGGGGGGGGGGAGAGGGAGACGGATTCAAAGTTCATTCTGATAGCTCATTATATACCAGTCGTAATGATCAATATAATTGGTTCATTTCAATGCAGGATAACAGAGAGAAGATGATCCACCATTTTTCTCCCTAAAGTAACCACAAAAGGTACAGAAACTACTTCCTATTTATTTACAGTGAAATATCTCTTATCATGCAGCCTTCCCTTGGGCACAACTCAACAGAATTTGGAAATCTTTATAACCTGAGTACTGTAACAGTTCATCTTGCTATATTGAGTGTGAACAACTACCTGTCAATCAGAGTAATTAATTTAATAATAATGTAGGTGGAAAATGCTGGTGGAAAATGCAGATGGAGAATGCATGCTGACTATCTTCCATATCTGCTTACAATTAACCATCTGTGAGGAAAATCCTTCCCTCTCTCCCCTTTATACCCCTCACCTTGGACCCCCCCCCTCTCCCTGCCCTTCTCTCTATCAACAGAAAGCATGCATAACACTAAACTATTACCAGCTGGTTACATGCATGCATCTGCAATAAACATCTACCTATTTACATGCTGCAATTATAGTGACAAATCAGTTGGGCGAATCTTCGATTTGGAACACCATACACTCACTGCATACTAGGTGTATTAAAACAATACAAATAACTATGGGAAGATTATACATATTATTAACATTCAATGTTGTAGCATTTTCACTTAACCTGTCAACTAGCTTTGTATCCTTTATATACTGTTAAACAATATGGTGCATATTACCAGCTCCCTGACATTAATTACTGTAGATAACAATTGTTGGTGAGTAACTCTTAGTTCAATTAAACCAGTTACAATATAATTTGCATCACGTGTTTGTAAATTGCATCGGATAATTACTGTATTAGTGTAATTAATGAATCTACGTCTCAACTCCAATTGAGTACTAATATCAAGAATAGAAATAATCTGTTTTTTTAATCACTAATCATTCCAACTGCTGCCATTATTTTGTTGTTTTTCTTCACTCTGGTTTCTCTCCATCTCTCTATCGCTCTCTTTCTCATTCTGGTTTTTTCTTCTTTTTTTGGTTGTTTATTTTTTAAATTAATTCATTCTGTCTATATTGCGTGCATGTCATTTTCTTAATAACAATAAAATAATAATTAAAGTTTTTCCAGTCTTCCACATTACACCAGAACTATAATGCTTTGCATATATCATTAGCTAAAACAATGAGAACATCATCAAGGAAAACTTGACTGGGAAAGTTGTGTTTTCTTCTCTTTTCAAATTCAATTTTTTTTCAAATTTTCAAATTTCAAAACTATATATATTCCAATGCTGAGTATATTACACCTCTGCAGAATAAGAGCGACCGTGCACTAATCCTGTTACCTCTTGACTTATCAATTAAACTTCACTGACCTCATAAGATGCACTTAGTTTTCAAAAAATCCCTGTCAGCTGTAGCAAAGAGAATTTACTGTACCTCAATTGTAAAAGCACTCGAGATAATAAGATTCGTGACCGTTAAAATTTTCAAAACTGCCCTCCCTCTCGAAATAATAAATTGTAGCATTCTTAAGACGCTTTCTGCTTTTTGTCGATTCTTTTCATTATTTGTCCGAATGCGCAAAAGGTTCCAGATATTTCGTGAGAGCAAATCCAGCTTTATTTCTTGAAGGAATGAGAGGAAGAGCCTAACAATGTCTAATCTTAATAGCAAAAGGATATATATTTGAGCCTCATGGAATCCAATGAAATCTGTTTTCTGGAAATAGCGAGAGACTTAATAAGAAAAGTGTGAGAAAAATCACCTTTAATAAACGGTGCTTCCAACTTGATCACGTTCTTATGTTTGAGCTTCTCCTGAACGAGCTAGGACTCAGGAAGTAATTAAAGGGTACTGACCTCTGAAAGCAACAACCCAGAGAGGAAAGGAGATTCTTTTCAGATTCCACATTGTGAAATGGTATACCGTGTGATGATGCAAATATAATATGAAGCATGTGTTGCAGGGAATTTCATGCAATGAAAATTGAAAACTTATGTCGAAGGTCTCCTTCAAAGCTATGAAACGACCATCCGTTCCATTATTTACTTCATCTTATTGTTTTAATTGGAAGATAAATTGCCATTCATACTCTGATAAAGTCGACTCTTCATTTAGTTACATGTATGTGCAAAGTTAACAACAGAGTTATGCAGTGATACATACCTTCAATCTAGAACATTAAACTGACTCATAGGAACCGGGAATCAGCAGAGAAAAAGTAAAATACAGTTCACGTTTTATATTGAAAATTTGGAACATTTTACCGTCATTTCAGTTAGCCATTAAACATTTTCAGTGCAATATTGCTGTTGATATATAATTTAGGAAACATTAGAAATTATTCCAAATCATTTCATACATTCATTCAATCATTCCGTCATTCCGTCAAGGAGTGTTAGCACAGTTGTTAACGTTGCCTTCCAATCATTACAAGGTCCCCAGTTCGAGTCACTCCAAGATTAATGTATGTCGTCCAGTTACAGAGTTGTTGATCAATGACAATTCATAATCATGGACGTTAAATAATGAATCTAAGAGACTGACTTCGGTCAGCTTGCGCCTTTGATAAGCCAATGAGGCTTCTTCGCGAGTTCCTGCTTGCAGGCGGATCTAAAATAAATACAATATATACATACATTTAATTCATTCATTCATTCACATAACGCATTTACTTATTCATTCATTCATTCATTCATATATTCATTCTTTCATTCAATCAATCATTTCACTCACTCACTCATTCATTCCTTCGTTCGTTCGTTCGTTCGTTCGTTCCTTCCTTCATTCACTCATTCATTCATTCACCAATATATTCATTCATTCAATCATTTCACTCACTCATTCATTCCTTCGTTCGTTCCTTCGTTCCTTCATTCACTCACTCATTCATTCATTCACCAATATATTCATTCATTCAATCATTTCACTCACTCCTTCGTTCGTTTGTTCATTCATTCATTCACTCACTCATTCATTCATTCATTGTGTCACATTCAAAATGTACTGAAGTAAATTTCCAGTATATTTTCAAACATGCTTTTGCTACCTCATCTTCTGTCTGAGAATTTGTGATAAGGTTATCTCTCATATCAAGAATGAGAAAGTTATCTAGTGCACTGCATTCTGATAAACCTTCAACAGCTTTGGAAGAGCATTACATGGTTTCCAAGGGAACCAAAAATGAATCACATTGTTATGGTAACATTAGTTGATCACAAAGACTGATTGGAAGACTCAGGTTTTTAATAGATTGAAAGTTTTTACCATCTGTGTGAATATCATATACTGTACACTTCTTGTAATCACTTATTTTGACAGACTTTAACCCAGGCTATAGTCTTAAGACCTTAGACTTTGGAGTACTATAATTAAGCTTTCCATACACCCATTATTCTCATTTCCAACATATATACCTATAATTATGGTAAAGTTTCGTAACATGAATAGCAATATATCAGATTGAAAGTTTCAACAATTAACGGTACATTTCACATAAATGCTTGAGGTATTCCCTTCACAAGCCCCCATATCCTAGTCTTCACGCATAAATTCTACCTTCTAAATGCACTGTGTTTTGTCAGTAGCGCATTTCGTTCATGCCAAGACAGGGCAGTAAATTCTAAACATTTTCTGCAAAATGTACAGTAAGGAGAAGGAATCAGAGGCAACATTCACACATTTACAGGGCACAGACTTTTATTTTTTTTTCCTTTTTTTTCATTTCCATGATCTTCAGCAGTTTTATCTTCTGTCACTAAGAAATGAATGTGTGAATCAGATCCTCTGACTCAGTGCAAGGGGTAATAAACTGGGGAGATATCTTGATGTGAGCTCAATTCAAAATTGCTAACGGCTTGTCAACAGACTGCGATTTCAGGCCCAGGACAGATAGAGGCAACACTGAAACTATCCACTGAATAGTGCTAGTTCTTGTTGAGGGAAAAGTCAATTTAAGCTGTAGAAAAGCATGTTTAAACCATTACTGGTACTGTGCCAAACAGCTAAAGGTCTAGAAGCAGGGCATGTTTGGACAAAATGTTTTGAAATAAATTTGTGTGTTACTCAGTGAAATCTTTGAATGCAATGTACGCATTAATAAGAATGATGAGCTTTGAATAGTTCTAACGTTTGTACTATTTAACGATCCTCAGTTACTTTGTTCCTTTTCTAAATGTCTCAAAAGAAAAAATTGACATGTTTTTTTCATCTCTCAGAATTTATTGCCAGAAACTTTTGGAAAGGCCAAATTAGACAAAAAGAAAATTGCATTTGTGTGGAAGGGTATGTTCCAAAAAAGTGTGTTATTATGATGGTACACCTTGGATGACCTGCCTGGCAAGATTCCATGTATTTAGAATTGGTTGTCTGGAAGTGTGAGAGGAAAAGATCTATTGTCGAAAGCACGTTAACTACAGTAATTCCTTGAGGCTAATCCCAGGTAAGTTATGGGATAGATAAAGAACTGACCCTACCAAAAATCTGTCAATCTCTTTATGCAATGTTTCTATCATTGGTTCGGGCGGGAGCAATTGAACATTGCACAATCCTAGCTGCTCATAGACATTAATATGCCTTTGGGCCTATTATTAAGACTTTTTTGTTTAATATGTATCAAGTTGCAGCTGTAGTTGTAGCAAATTGTGATGGTACAAATTCTTCAGTACACAAAGATGTGAACATCCAAATAGAACAATGCACAAAATTATAATTTCGTTCGCGTACGTGCATTATAATTGAATTGGTAGTACATACTGTACGTTGAAATTTATGCAACCACTAATTCAGCAAGGAAAAGCTTCTGATCTTCAATGACAAATTCATTGCTTTGGAAGAATTCCCTGAAAGACTATGACACGCAATATATGGCAGTATCAGTTAAGTACAGAGGATTTAATTTATGACAAACAACCATTTTACAACATTGGAAAGGGATCCCTTCTAAAAGAATTTTGGAACACATTAAGCCGAAACAATGCATTGGTTTCGTTATTTGATCAAAGACTTAATTCTAAGAACACATTTATAAAATTTATCCATTATTTATTTATTTATTTGTTTATTTAGTGATTTAATTTGTAAATAAAATGAAAGCAAAACAAGGAGCAGAAGAGAAATCTACAGTATAAACAAAAGAACAAGCTAAACAGAGGTAGTATTATCAAAATGACTACGCATTAATCAAAACGGATTCATGTATATACAGTACATAAATATTTATTTATACAACCCTGAACAAAAAAAAAACAAAAAATCCCCCGACCTTGAATCAGGATGGGACTCCAATCAAGGAAAATTACAGCAAGCCAGAAGAGTATTTTGGGAAATGACAAATGGATTTATTTTTTTCTTCTGCGGTACAGTAGGAAGATGACAAGATTGCTGTTACCACTGCTGTTCTGTATACACACTAAATCAACTTTAATGGTGCATATGCTGTAATCCTGGCAGCTAAATATCTTGTTACAGAAGAATTCAAGCAAAAATATGAAAGCAGAGAATCTGTTTAACAATATCTCTGGGATTAGGAAGGATGCTGGAGGAAATGTGACGCTAGTGTTGGAGCGTAATTTTATAGTTCTGGATGGAGTAACTTTAATACCGTCTGCTGGTGCAGTGTGGAGGCCTAGGGTAAATAGCACAGACGGAGAGTGGAATTAGCAGGGTTTGTAGAAACCTGCTCTGAGAGATTTATATATATTGATAATGAGATGTGTACAGTGTACTGTAGTATTTGCAGTATTGTTTTTTGTTTGTTAGTATTGGTTTGGTGTGGTCGTTAGGAGTGACAAGACGTTTTCAAGTGAAAACAATGTAAACTAAAAAATGACTGAAGGAACTCAGTGATATATTAAAGTACTACATAACCCGGCCAGGATTGAGACAATTCCTGAAGCTGACGTTTATTCCTTGTACTCGGGTGAGGAAACAAAACTGACAGTTTCGGTCACAAACAACTGAAAGTATAAATTAGCTAACTACTAGGAAAACAAAAAAGAGTGATATATGCGGTGTGTGATTGATTCTGTTGTTTACTGTATAGTAGGCTCAAAGAACTACAGTAGGTATGTAAGATTTAGTGAATGGCAATTAAGGAAGGTGCCATGCTCACAGACCTGTCCTGCTAGATTAAACAATTAAAAGTTGAAGCATGTGCCCCAAAGCTTTACTTCTCACTGACAGCAGAAAGGTGGAAATAACTTTAAAAGATAAGAGGGAAGCCGACATTGACAACCTTCAAATACTCACCGACCACCAAGCATCACTGCAGCATCAAATTTCATTCAAACATTAATTCATAGGGTACAATTTATACAGTTAGATTCATTGATTAGGTTAAATACAGTTATGAATACAAATAGAAAGCTTCAAATGTCAAATAATCAGAAAAAAAGTAGTTGGTCAGGTTTATTAAATTAATTAATCCATTTCAAATCTGGTCAAAGCCACCAAATATTGCATTAATTACATAAATCTCATTTCTTAAACATTAAGTTCACATTTCTTTTCAGAGTTTTGTACACCTGTAACTCTTTACATGTATTTGAGGATGACTGCAGTTTGCGAAATGCTATAACGATGTAACAAGTCAAGTTATACTAAGAGCACAAAAAAAAAAAACTTTTCGTGCCTCATTGACAAAATTCATTCTGCACCAAAATTGTGCTAATTAAGCTCTTACCAAAACGGCTGAAAGTCTACCGAAATATTGGTAAGTTGAATTTTTGCTAGATCACACAATTACTTCTGGATGAAAATTGCGGTGAAATCTGTGCATGTTTGTCACTTCTCATATCGTAAGAAGCAGTGGAAATGATTTTCATATATACTGCCACTGCTCATTGACCTTTCGGGTTTCTCCTCTTCCATCGACATGAGGCCAAAATCAACACCGTCTTTGAGACTCCGTCTCCCCTGGTATCTCATCAAATTGTAAAGATTTTTTTTGGTTTTGAACACTGTCAATACCCTTGACATTTCTTACATCGGGGATGAAACGCAGAGATGACTCTTCTCCTTCTTGACGATGAATCTTGATGTTCTTTTCTGCTTTCCTTCGGTCAATTTAAGATCCAGATCGAAAGAATTTCTGACAACCCCTGCGAGGCAGGAAGATAACATTGGCAAAGCAGCCAGAAATGACAAAACAGGCCTCAGTCAGAAAATCTATAACATTTATTAGGTTTGCTCAGCTGTCTCTTTGTATTTCCTCTTTTATAATGAACAGGTGCTTTTTGAGAGACGAGAAAATTACGAAAAAGGAAACTTTCATATCTCGTTTAACAATCCTAATCAATGAGTTTTTTCGTGACAAAGTCAAACACGAAGAGCTGAACACCAAACATTACATCTCTCTGCTGTCAATGAACATTTCATCACGCAG
>JXUT01142267.1:0-19776 GCA_000934455.1 Apostichopus parvimensis
ATTAAAACTATACTCATTATTCATAGTAGGCTATAAATGGCTTCTGCTTATTACAAAGTCACAATGTAATATAGCAGTACATTTTTGGAAATGCATTAGGATTTTTTTGGCAAATTGAATATGCATAATGGCACTCACCAGAATGTTAGAAGCCTTGTGGTAGTAAACATTTGAGTTTGACCCACAGAAATTCATTAATACTTCTAAATTAGGATTAGATCTCTTACTGAAATATCGCTGACCTAACAAGGTGATCAAGAGTACGTGCCCCCCCCCCCCGGTTCCGCCGCCCTTGTGTTTTGGACTACAAGGTGTCCTTCACACAATATCAGCTGCCAGCGTAATAGAGTTATGCACGAGAATACCCCCAGTTTATATATTCTTTGCTACTTATTCATATCCTAAATCTAAGAAAGTTAATCATATATATCTGTGTTCCCACAAACCTTGAGGCCCAAAACCCAGAATTTTCCATCAGGACAGAACCATAAGCCACCAGATCCCCCACCCCACAGAATCAGACCCCCACCCCCTCAGAATCCATGTTAGAATGCATGAGAAAAAGCTGAGCTTAATGTTAAAAATAAGAATACCTTATTAATCTCCTTTGGCACTTCCTGAAAGCTGTAGGTAGATTTGTTGACATCTGGCAAAAACTACCAAATATCTTTCAGGACCCACTCTTGTGCTTTGCATCGCAATTTTTTACACCATCAAGCTAAATATTTACAGCATGGTGTATATATATAGTAAAGCAAGAGAAGTGTTGATGAATAGTACAAAAATCCATTGAACAAACGCCTTAAAGGGTATGAAGACTCGCGCACAAAGAAACTTCTCATGCCGGTAATATGACCTAGTTTCGAATGAGGTGTAACAGAAGTGTTAGACACCACCATTGATCCAAGAAAATACACACACAGCTTGCTACCGTCGGTAATTAGACACTAGTGCAGTCAGTACATGCAGCTACGGTCAATACCCACAACACAGTGTACATATAATAGCAGTGATGGACATCTCAGGTCTAGATATAAGATAACAAGGTATCACGTTTCATTACTGTCTGCATTTTGTAGCGACACGAACAAAGCGTCACTTGCAAGCAACGGAAAGGTAATTTTTTCAGATGGCCGCACGCGGTTTGGGGCGAGTCTTCAATGCCTTTAATTGCTCACTTTACATCAATGATTGATGTCTCAAAAAAGAAGAAAAACAAACTGATACAAATAGATATTGCACCCCTGCCAAAGAAATAACAAAAAAATGTGTTTCTGAATTTCTTACATTTTTTAACATTTATTAATTATTATTATTGATGTTTTATTATAGCATATCTAACACAGATTTAAACTACAGCATGCAGTACCATTAAAAGTAACTCTGGTTTGGGGTTCAACATGCTAATCCGACTTTTTGTCTCATTTAAATATTACACCTCGTCTGTTTTCATTAAATTGACATTCTAACTGACAAATTGGTGACTCCATTGTGGGTTATGGAGAACGTATTAACCATGTCTTCTATTACTGTTATAGGCGTGAGCATTAGAACATAAAAAACCATCCGCATGAAATACCTCTTATATTACTCATATATTATTAGCAGCATCAAGGCTCAGCGAAAGACCTACTACATGACTTTCTTAGCAGATGTATATATGTCTAGCCTAATTTGCATATGAAACTCTGGGCTGAAGTTTTTATTAAAATTTACTGATGAGGTTATACATACTTCTCACCCCATTGTAACATAGTTTAGGGCTAAAAAAATACATCAAAATTTCTTTATATATTCTTACAATGGACAGTTCATGCATAGTTTAATTAAGTGAGGAATGACTTTGGTAAGAAGAAACCCTTTGAGTTGATACCTTAAGTAACAGCTGAACTACTTTTGGTACATTTTCAGGTGCATTTTTTTGGTACAGATATGATTATGCTTAATGTCATCAGTAAAGCCCCAAACTATGTATGACATAGTGAGATATCATGAAGAACAAGGAAAGTTGTCTCCAGTTAGAAGTTCTGAAAGCCTTCAATGCAAGACATTGATTTACTTCTTAAAGTGGTAGGAGAGGGGAGAGTAATGGTAACTGCCATTGAGTCTTAAGGGAACCTTTGGGTCGGTCTAAGAACATGGACAAAATGTATCAATGCGTAACGAAAAATGTTTAGACTGATTTGAGGATGCTTTAAATTCTCTCTTTGGGGAAACGCATTATTAACAAAACATTTAAATGACCTACAGACAAGAAAAGAATTGATTGCCCCAAAAAGCAGTAATGCTATATTGGACCTTATTACTCTGATTTGTGATCCTTACCCTCTGTTTGACTCTCATTTTTCGATTCTTCTTTTAATTCTTTAGAAGTTAAATCATCAGCCCCTGATATGCTAATTGATCCTGATTGGTCACCCCCTGTTAGGTCAGCACCTGGTAGGCTGCTTGATTCTGATTGGTCTGCCCCTGGTAGACTACTTGACCCGGATTGGTCAGTCTCCTGTAGGCTGCCTGAAGCTGATGGAATAGCTTCATGGTGATCTTTCTCTTCCTGACTCTCAGCTTCAAATCCAGCCTTGGAAGGTAAAAGAATAAAAGTAGTTGAGACACATTCAATGCTTTTTAGATTTGCTAAAATAAACCACACTACCATGTGAGTAAAACTCCATTGGGTTAGTAAACCTCTGGGGAACAGCCTGTCTACCAAGGAGGGCTCTAGTGAGACTATAGTTTAAAGGCATTGAAGACTCGCCCCAAACCGCTACTAGCTGTGTGATGAGTTGCATAATAGACGAATAGGCAGCTCAACTAAGGTGCCAAAAGATGGGACTGATCACTCAGCTAACCAACTGGAAAAAACCTGCCGTTCAGCACAAACGGCAGGGTTTAGGGATGCAACCTATAGCTAATGGACACTTTCGCGGCACGAAACTGAATTTGAATGATCCCTGGAAACTTTTAACTGTTTCATATCTCCTGGTAACATAAAAACAGCATAATATGATCCATGATTACCTGACATGCTTCACAAAATACCAGCTTTTATAACTATTTTCAATATGCCCCTATTACATCACTGTCTTTAAAATTCCCCAATGATATATATGATATATATGTGTTTGTGTACCCTTCCTTCATAGCTGTTTTTTTTATTTTGCATTTCCTGCATTTCATATTGATTGACCCTCCGACTGCATGGCTACGTAGTTACTGATTATTAAAGTACTCCAGCACACCCCTCTTTGCAGTGTTGCTTGTAAGTTCATTTAAGGAAGCCTTAATCACCAACTAACTGACTAGGTCAAGCCCCTTTTCTTCCCCCATCATATATATTTGACCCAGATTTCTGACCACCTGTTTGTTCTTGTATTTTCTGACTATCAACCTCCATTTTGTTTACTCTTGTGCAACACTATTGACATTACCTTCTTCCCATGTCCAGGGTTATCACCAGTTGGTTCCTCAAAGATAATGTCCTCAGGATTAGGTGCAGGAGGCAGGAACTCCTCCCCTGGGCAGATCTGTTCAAATATGTCCTTTGCCTGTACACACAAAAGCCAACAAACAACAGATATTTTTCAATACTTTTATCAGAGTTATCTCATGCATTGTTAACCTTGCACCAGCTGTGGCAAGGACATCTGTGATAAACATTACACAAGTAAGCCCATTTTACCCTTAATGAGCTTTTCAGCATTCCAATATCTATTTCAAAGGTAGCCTCAAACATGATGGTAGGTTTTGTTTTTATGTCACTGCAGTCGAGAAAACAAATCTACACAAATAGCTTCCAGAAGAAGACAAAGGAACTACACCACACACCGCCTCTCCACCCCAAACCTCACCCAGCAAATGAAAAGATAAGAAAATGATAGAACCAGTAGCAAGATACTGTGTGTAAATCTCCTAGTCTGAGATTGGTTTGCGAACCTTAACACATCCAAAAATTCACACAACGCAGATATTAAATCGTTGAATTCAGTATATATTTAAATCAGTTCCAGACGGTCATTCTGTTAATCTGATTTGATCTGTAATCTGTTATCTGGTGAATGAAACTCTGGCTTAAATCCTATACAACACAAACATACGTCGATCGTCATTCATCGTTATCGTTACAAAACAAATATACGTCAATCGTCATCAATCGTTATCGTTACTGTAAATCAATTGATTAGAATAAACCAGAAGCAAACAGAATACAGGCTAATTTAAACCAAGGACGCAACTCACACGCATGACGATATGATCAACGATGACGCACAACGCAAAACACAGCGTCACACGCATTGAAACGATTGGAAACTCATTTACACGGTGGGCCAAAGTGTCATCAAGATATCATCAAGATATGGGCCAAAGTGTCATATCTTAGGTCTCTCCCATAGCATTGAAAAGAATGACACATGACTGATTGGGTATTTAAGATTGGTAATACAAGCTACGCCATCATACTCTTCCACCCTTTTTTCTCCACACCTCTCTGTCTTTGTCCTTCTCCAGTTTAATCCCTACCCCCTTCCCTTAATCCTCTCTTTGTCCCTCCACTGTTTATCTCCTACCTCTCCTCTTCCCCTGCTGGTTTCTTTCTTCTCTCCATCCCTTGTCTACTAATCCCCCTACATCTATCTCTTTGTGTTCACCATGCTCATTAACCTGTCTGTATTTTGTGCGTGATTTTGTCCCTTCTGTTACTGTTACTTGTCATTTAGCCTTTGAAGAAGATCCTGCTAGGATCGAAACGTCAGGCCAACTTACTTTTACACATTCTCCTACACAGGTTCTCTAGTGGATAAGCAGTTTGTTAACAGTTTTATTTTATTTTGATCATACCTGCCTAACGGCATGTTGGTACCCGACAGAACACCCCGGTCCTCCAGTCACATGTACCCCGTCGGGTTGGTCCTTCCGTAACTCTTGTATCGTTAAATTACTTTTGTCTTCGTAACTAAACATCAGTGACCAAAGCACCTTTGGCTGCTCGCTTGATTGGTCCAGCTCTGTCATATCATGAAACACATTTCTCATTTAATACATTACACCGATAACTTTACGAAACAACCATTTGCCCACATAAATTATCATGATTTCTGTACATCTAAAAAAATGATCTATTTTCCTTGACAACCAGGAAATTTTTTTCCCCTTGTGGTTGAAAAAAAAATGATAGCGTAATGTAAATTTTTGTTTTTAAGAGTGGTGAAGATGATTCTTATGATGAAATGGTTCCTTATAAGGGGAGATGGATAATAGAGGATTTCTTTATTTTTGAGCAAGGTATGTAATTTTTCTTATTGCATCAACTGGCTGTATGAGTTAAAATTCTTCGCTGGTAATGATACAATGTTTTTAAAGTTTCTTAAGAAATCTTCCTTAAAGTTTGAATGAAAAAGCAAAAAGTTTTTACAAATTCCATTAAACAAAAACAAAAAAAACTTTGAAAAGCTAATATACTATTAAAATTTTTCGCTTCCAAAAAGAAGAATCAAAAACCAAACAAGAATGCACAAACCTCCTTCAAGATCCTGGAAAAGACTTTTAACAAAAGGCATCAAATCCCTTTGTGCATCACATGTCATACACTTTCTTGTCAAGTGCACAACAACTGTCAGAAAAAAGACCAAAACTGAAGTCAATCTGGTTGATAGAGATTTTCAAGGATGGTTTAAAACTTGTAATGCCCTTCAAATGAGCCATCTATGCCCTTAAAAAGGTACAAATGGATGCCTGTTTGGGTCTTGTCCGTTTAATCTTATAATGGACACAGTTGTCTTGATGGGTTTATCTTATTAAATAATGGCAGATAGATTCTAAGAGCACTACATTAGGAAGCATGTACTCAGTAATTAAATATTTGGATACATAAAAGTATTTTCATTCTAAATAGCATGACCTTTGAACTCTCTCATTCCCACTTTATCAGAGGCTCACAACTCCCATCAACTTTGGTCAAACCTAACACAATGTAATGTGAAAGAGAGTCATATATCAAAAAACATATTAAAAAATTCTCTTTTGACCACAAATGAGATTAGTTTAGAAAGTTACATTAGGCAATTAATAATGCCAAGTGTTCACAAACATAATCTGAAACCATATAGCAATATGTAAGTATAATAATAAGTATATATATAACACATTTGCCGTGAACTTAGTGTGAGACAATGAAGAATCTATATGAGATGGACCATCCCATGCAGGTTTCTGTGTTGATTACCATGACAACAAACTGAAGATCATGTGACTTACATATCCCTTTGGGAGAGGCACAAGCAGCACTGCCTATCTCTAGGACTCGGACTGGTTCTTCACCGGGAATCGGTGGTGGAATGGTGAGGAATGTGATCTGTTGTGAGAAATCATCCAAATAAATTTGCACTTGCTACAAATGTTTAGAGACAAATTACTTAATCACCATCACATAGATTCCTTGAGCCTATGGGCAAGGAATTAAAAATGAATGACATACATCATGGAGGGAACACAAATACTGCAATGATATGATATTATACCATACTATGAGGTATTGCCTTGACCAAAAAACCATTGCAACCAACAAAATTAGTCACAGATATCCGCAGGGTTTCGACCCCTCGTTGAGGAAGAGGTATGAAGGATATGGGGGGTGGGGGGGTTGGGGAGGGGGAGGAAATAACAGGTAACCTGATATTTAGCCCTTTATTAGGGGTCTGTTGAGTTAATGTTAGCATTTCACAATAGCTACAGGATTAGCACTGTGTATGCGATTGACAGATGAGCACCGTGTATTTGATTGACCGTTACAATAAAAGAGTTGAAAAGTAATTAAAGTAATACTGTTCAGAAAAACCTCGATTAAAATCTAGGTCGTAAAATTAAACTGAATTAGGCGTTAGTATAATTCTTACCTCTTCTTGTTGACTTTCCTTTAGTGATCTATCCGTAAACAGAACAGCTCGAGAAACAAAGCTGTCGAGAAAAAACGATCAAATGACCTCAGAAACATTTCTTGGGGAAAGTCAACTTCAGAGAACCAAATTGATGCAAATGTTTTTTTCCAAAACTACAGATAAGATTACAAAATCTAAAAACAAAGACAAAAACCAAACCAAGGAGATACAGGGTTCATGACGAAAGAAGAGATTATGGATCCTGACCTCTCGTTCCTATGGTAACATATTGACTCTACCCTACCCTGACTCTAACCCACATTCTGATTTACTTTATCAAGCCTTCTTTAGCTGAAATATTGTTCCTTAAAGGGTGTGAAGACTCAGGCAAAAAGAAACGTCTAATGCCAGTAATTTGACCTAGTTTCGAATGAGGTGTAACAGAAGTGTTAAACACCACCATCGATCCCAGAAAATACCCACACAGCTTGCTACCGTCGGTAATTAGACACTAGTGTACAGTCAGTACAAACAGCTGCGGTCAATACCCACAGCACAGTATACAAACGATACAGCGATGGACATCTCTGGTCCAGCTAAAGATAACAAGTTACGGTATCACGTTTCATTACTGTCTGCATTTTGTAGCGACACAAACAAAACGTCACTTACAAGCAACAGAAATTTAACTTTTTCAGATGGCCGCACACGGTTTTGGGCGAGTCTTCAATGCCTTTAACCCTAATAAAAGAAACCAAATGTAGCAGGGTGAAAAGTTGATGCCCCTAAACGACATATTTATAATATCTTACAAATTTGTCAAGGACGGAGAGTGCTGAATGTCATCCAAGGGTGCTCTGTTGTATATATTTTATGTTAAAAGAAAAGTTATTAGAATTTAGAAAACAAAGGATTAAGGTTATTACAATAAAGCCTGCACTGAGGAGTCGTATGTCATCGTCAATTTAGCCTTAAAAGGAGCAGCCCAGGGATTTAAGAAGGTGAATAACTTGAAAACTAGAAAAGATAAAGAAACCTCGCTAGTACTCCATTTTTTTTGTTCTCTTTTCTTGGACTAAAACATATCAAATTTATCCTTTTAAAAGTATGTACACATTTGCTGATGGTTTTGTGTGCCTGGTATATGTACATGTGTCATAAGCAACAACTGAAGGAGTACTAGTTTTACCTGGCAGGTCCATCCATCTTGGAAGTTGCATAAGAGTGATCCATAATGACATTCCTGGAAGTGGAGGAAAAGATTGTACAGTTTAACTCCTGTAAATAAACTTTAAAATTTGGGTTAATTGTTGCCAATACAAACTCACTTTCATTCAATACTTAAAACTTCAAACAGAAATGAAAATATAAACTTTATAACAGTATCCAGGTTCAAATAACTGCCTTTTATCCTTCCAAAGTTGTGAATTTTAATTAGCGTTGTGCATGTGAACGTTGTCTGTGATTCTTTTTTATTCACTTCAGACCAAAGCAAGACACATAAAACTGTTGATTATGAAAATGAGTAAACTTACTTGCACGATAGACGTCTTCCTTCTGAATCAATCATGCCTTTACAAACACTGAAAAAAATCATAATAATGCAGTAATGCATGGAGGTTCCTATGTTTTGTCGCAGTAACGGGAAAGTCCAGGTAAATATTTATTTGTTACAGATGACAGTGGCACACATTCTAAGCATCCCCGTGAAATTTGCATTCAATTCCTATGAATACGTTTCGAGATAACATCACCTGAAATTGACATTTTGTACCAAGAGTGAACTTGAAGCAAAATGGATGTGATGTCCTAACATGGACAAAAATGGACACTATGGAGTGTAATAATACCTAATTTACATATCAGAAGAAAAAACACCTCTTGGCTCTTTGTATAATTTTAGCCTCAGGAATTATGCTCCACACATAAATGACATTTACCAGACGATTCACACACAAATCCCGGTTACAACTATACCAGCCCCTTGGGTTAGTCTACTACTGTACACAGACTAATTCACAATTGCTCCATCCTTTGAGTTTTGATAAAGAGTTCTAAATATAAAAAAATAAAAAAATTATGCAGAGATGGTAATATTCTCTATCTGTACCATAAAACAAACAAAATTAACCACCTAAGACTTGTCATGCAAACTTTGCATCTCTTTGTCTTCACATACCACAACGTGCTTGCACTGAAAACCTGGCAGTGCAAACTGCCAAAATTATCACTCCAATTAAAATCTAGTGCCATCTAATTACATAACATCATGGCTATGAAAATATTGTATCTTTTTACTAAATAAATGCCAAGTAGTGACTATAAAAATCTAAGGTTGTCTTAGATTTAAATTTTCCATGAAAGAGAAGAACTTACTTTGCAGAATCTAGTATGAGGGTAGTAGCTGTTGTCCGAAGCATGTAGATACCACCAAACACAGCAGCCATTCTATAAGTAAACAAAAACAAAAATGACAAACAAAAACAACAACAACAACTGGTCAATATCACTTTTAGATAAATTTTGATACAATATGAGTTTCACTTACAGAATATCTTCTCTCGCATAACATTTCCGTAGCAGTGCGGGCCATTCAAAGGACACATTTCACAGGTACCTGTGGGTCATTAATTCTTCCTGTATAGAATCCAGCTATAAGTGTTCACTGTGTAGCCTGAATTTCTTGTTTTTCATGGTACTACAGCCGATAAAGCCTGCTAGCAAACATGCCCAATTAATGTTTTCAATTGAACTGATTGTGTGTTGATATTGTTTAAAACAAGGGCGTTATTATTAAAGATATAACACTGAAGTAATGTTACCGAGCTTTCGAAAATGTAACGTGCAACAATCAAACTTACCTGCAGAAACACTGCGGTAATTCGCCACTTCCATACAGTGTCCACAAAAAGGCTGTGTTGCCATAGCGACCCAAAGATTTCAAGAAGAATTGCATTGCTTGTAAAGCCTAAGTTGAATAAAAACAGAATGAATCATGAAAGATGATGTGTAACCTGTAGAGAAAAAAACCAACTGGTAACAAAACTACATCAATTGTTTGTCAATAGGTGGGAACCGATTTGCAAAGAAATGATTTCACTGAAATGAAATTAGAAACACTTTGGTGTTTACCACTTGCCAAAAGTCTATCAGTAAGTTTCATAGTTTATCTTCTTTGTGGACTTATGTACTTTTCCCACCAAAAAAAAGAACAACGTTGGAAATGCTTGTTAATGTAGTGATTCAGAACACACCCTAAAACCTGCTGGCCTTGTATTCCCTGTAGCCGATCCACTGTACTATTGCAAGTGAATATGTGTTTGTACCCTACACTAAATAGGATATACAGTCTACACAAAACATAATTTTGATATAAGAAATTTGCATCAGGCTTTATACACTGGTGACACCCACACTGAATATTATTACATATATATGATAAAAGCTAGCTAGAGCCATACCACCATTATAGGAATGTACATCAGCCCCAATAGGTTAACCTCAGAGAAAAGTATTGAGTACTTAGATGACATCTTTTGAATATTTAATGTTATTATCTCTACACTTGGATGTCAAGTAATAATGGCACAAAGATTTGATTACATTTAAGCCTAAGGTGCTTTGAAGAATTTTCAAAATTCAATACTGATATCTGTGACAGGTGACCTCAGACAGTTATAAATTTAGTTTTGTAAGTCAATGGAGTAATTAATAGTGGTGTGCAACCTATAGTCTCAAACTATATACTCAAACTTGATGGTATCAACCCAATGACACAGTCTAGCTATACCCATAACAGATGGTAAAAGCCATACCTCCTCTGTAGGTGTGCTGGCTGTTACCATGGCGATGGAATGAATGACAAAGTGCTGCAAGGTTGGCGTCAGCTTCCTCTTCTGCAGAAATTCCGAGAACGGTTTATCTTTGAAACCTGGGTGATGATATATAAAAGTAGGCTGTATAATTAATGTTATGATCAATAAAGAATTTCGTACACTGTAGCGGCAATGTGTACTTTTCCGTCATATGCTGGCTAACAGCCCAACCACAAGACTATGCACTTCACATCTAACCCTGCTCCTAGAATGAATTAAGTCTGTATTCAAACTTCACAAGAAACGTTTGGAAGATGTGGGTGAGCAATTATTTCTGAAACAAAGTCTGACACTTAATTGGTGACACCATACTTTTCAATGACAAGTGGCAATGGAATGAAAAAGGGCTTGGGGTTGACAGAGGTGGAGAAGGAGGGGGAGGGGGGGTAGGGATCAATAGTGCAGTGAAAATAATGTCTAATGACAAGAAGTTCAGGAGACTAAGTAGTTCATAACCTAGTCATGTCTTAAACTATCTGATACATTTGAAATTTGACAAAATTTAACAAAAGGTAATTACTTTCATCTCCTTTCCAGAAGGTTTTAATGAACCTGTCTTAGAAATGATCTGCAGAAGAATTCAAAAGTTTCCTCATATTTTGGTCAAGGTCATGACCACAAAACAGTTGCCACAAACGTTCATTTCAATCAATTTTAGACACAAGGCTCTTACTGTTTTGCCAATTTGTAGTCTAATGCTCAATCAAACTTTTGCATTGTAAATAAGGTTTCACTTTTGGCCCTCAGTTCAACTCTGCTGACATTTGGTTCAAATCCAAACATCGAAAAGTCATTCCAAACCTATAATTAAGAGGAACTGCACACTACACACACATTAGGATCGTGCAATATTTTGTACAATTGAAATTAACAGTTTTTAGTGTTAAGAATATAGAAAAAAATATATATTGACCACGAAAATAATTGAAACAATGATTAATTACCTTCATAATCGTCAGTCCTGTCTTGATAATGGAGAACAAATTCTATGAGCTTCATTAGCATTCTCTTCTCCAGCATTGAAACATAACGACTGCTGAACACATCTGACCTCGAACATGGGACCTACACGGGCATAAACAATATATGTAACAATACAATGTTTCGGAGCCATTCAGTATCATGGAAAATATGGAATGTTAACAACCTATGTTAGAATGAAAGTCTGCAAGCCATGGGTGGGTGACCCAAAAGTGTTTTTTGGGTGGGTTGTGAGTCTATTGCTTCTGCAGTTTTTGGAGCTTGCTTACGTTATTTTATCAATACCAGGTCCATCGTCCACTGAATTAACTTCATGCATTCTGAGAATTCACTCTGAGAGATCTGGTGGGTTGTGGCTTAGTCCTCTTGGAAGATCGTGGTGGGGCTTAAAAAGTTTGTGGATCATTGGTTTTCAAGGCTTGAGCACCACAAAGGTTAGTGTTGTGGTCAGCAATTATGACATAGCCCAAATTATATACTGTAACAATCAACCTATGATATCAACTTTCAAAAAAGATCTGTCTTTTCTCATTTAAGATGACATACAATGTCATAAGTTTCATGACGGTATGACTCCATCTTTACAGAGCTTATTGGCTGCATAAATGGTTCCTCTCATTATTGAGGGCGATTGGGAACTATTTGGGCAAATCTTCAGACCCACCTTCTCCCTCCCTCACACCTCTCTAGCAGTTGAAGGTGTTTCCCAAAGTCCTTGGGCTTCCTATCAAATCTTTCCTACTTGTAGGTTTTTTGTTTTTTAATTATCTGTATCTTGTTAAGGTTTGACTTGCTCACATGTTGGTTTCTAATTCTCACTGTCCTGCAAGAATATGCAACTCAGCATAACCCACGAGATTTGTACATCTAAGTGGTTATGCCGATGTACCTAGGGTCTCAGACAATTTGTGTTTCCCAGGGACCCTTCAAGCTTCATTTGGCTCCTGAGGTTATCATGTTAAAACAGCTGGAAGCCATGAAACATATTACATCCATAAAAAAGACACAGTGCAATAAAAGTAATAAGTGCAGTAAATCTTGCTACAATCTTACATGCTCCAGTTTGTCGTTGATGCTCGTAAGCAATCTTGTGACAGCTTTGAACTCAGCGTAGCGACTTATCCTTGACTGGACCAAGATATCCACCATATTACCGCGGCAAAACATCAGCTGAATATTCAACAGTGAAAGACATATATGCAAATGAACAGTACAAGTATTGGCACATCTGATTACAGATTGAGACACAAAATTAGCTTGTGGCTATTAATATCATAAACATCCCAAAGTGTTGCAACAGTGCAAAAATGCTTGTTATGTCATTGATTCTTTTTGTCTAGTTTATTGAAATAATCTAACCATTTCCTCTTCTGAACTCAGTTTCATCTCGTCATACTTTCCTCCCTATACCTCAGTTTAAAATGCCTTTCGTGCTACATATAAATTTCATCACTGTTCACTATTATTGCAAACCTGTGTTACTAGGCAACTGCACTGCTTTCCTTCCTCATTGTTGACTACTTTCAAATGCTTTGGTGCTAAATATCCATTTTACATTCTCCACTCTTCACCATTTTCACATGCCTTTACTAGTGCTACAAATTCATATTTAATTTCCCCACTGTTCATTAATATCACATGCTTTTAGGGCAACGTATAGCATAAGGCCAGACAGTCCGGCAATCCAGTAAACTGTCCTCTATGACCCTGTATCCAGATGTATGAATGTCCAGCATATCAAAGAAACATATTTGAAGTGAAACTAAAACAATCAACATTCGATATTTATGGAATCCTACATGGTTAGTTTCTGTGATATGTCCAGGCCTGACAAAGAGGGAGGCAGGGGGTACAGCCTGGAGTCCCAGGATCACATAGAAGTCCACAGGAAAATAGGGAGGGATAAAGTGAGATAATTGTCCCCTGATCTGGTTCTTAATGCCTCACTTTTAAGTCATGTCAATGACCACCTTACTACATACCCATATTACTTCCCCACTGTTTGTCAGTTTTCTCATTCCTTTAGTGCTAGGCATCCATGTATCAATTACCACACTAGTCCCCATTTTCACAGGTGTTTGGCGCTAGTTGTCTACATGGCTTGACATAATTTTAGAAAGATGTACAACCTATGTAGCTTCAGTAGAAGAGCATTTTTTAATTTTTTTATGAGTAAACCTGATGACCCAAACTCAAATTTTGAAAAGGACACTGATAGTGTAACTTCCTGAACTACCTAAATCTGACAATACTGTATGTTCAAAACACACAGTTCACCTCAGCTGTTCTCATGACAAATGAAGGCTGCTTGTTTTTATGCCTCCCATAGCACTCTTAGACTAGAACTGATACTACCTACGATTTGAAACTTTTCTTAAGGAGAGGTCCCAATGGTACAAGCAGAGATATTGCAACATTTTGTGCCATCGGTCGGGTCAAATATTGAAGGGCAAGTACAGTAAAAGCCATCAATGCTATTACTTGTGTTAAGTCCAGTGTATATCTATGTTAGTTTTCTCACTTACTTACTAATCACAATTTTTCTCATACCTTTGGTGCTAGGTCTATATTGAATTTCCGCCACTGGTCGTATATTTCCTGCCATGTCCACATTTTCCTCCTGGTTGCATCTGCAGCGCTGCTGTTATCCGAGTTATCCCCGCCAACAGCATTGCCGCTGTGATCCTCCTCACCACTGTTAACCACTGATGGTGGATCAGGTGGATCAGATGGATCATCGGGTCCCATCCCCTCCGTCTCTTGATCCTCCACACCATCTGCATTTGCTCCTACAGCATCATCCTCTGTAGTACTATTTGTATCAGAGCTTTGAGTAATTGGCTCTTGGCTAATGTCTGTACGGTCAGTTCTGTTTATTATTGGCTGAGTGCTATCAGTTCCTGCCAAAGGCAGCTCTGTGATATTGCCAGCTGAAATCTCCACAGAGGCAGCACTGTTTTGTCTACCAGCCTGCTGATTACCTTCAGGGTTTTTAGGAGTCTCCACAGAGGTAGCACCATCTTGGCTACCAGCCTGCTGATTACCTTCAGGATTCTCAGGAGTCTCCACAGAGGTAGCACCATCTTGACTACCAGCCTGCTGATTCCCTTCAGGGTTCTCAGGAGAGGCACCATGCTGATTATCAGTCTGGTTACCGTTTGTTCTTTCTACAGGATCAGCGGATTGCGAAGAATCACCCCCTGTAGGTTTTGCCTCTTCTTCCTCTAGGATTGCATCACTGCGAACATTTTAAACAAAGAGGAACTATGCTGACATTGGCTTAGATACAGCAGCAGCAGCAGTTGGCAGGGCTGACGAGAGGAGGCCGGTGATTGGGGTTCAGGAAGGCCAAATTAGGGCGCTTAGGGAAGGATAGGGTTAGGGATAACACATTATCATTGTTTAAAATACTAAATGAAGAATTTATATCCAGGGTCCGACCTGGCCCTCAACACTTTGTTGGTTGTATTTAATTAGTACAACTATACAACTTCATTTCGCTACTGGTGACATGATTGAAACTTGAAATGAATTTTGCGATTATGTTAAAAAATGATAAGTCAGGTTAAAATCTGCATTGCTCTGTCAAATGTGGTCTTTGTCTGATGTGGTAAAGACCTTCCACCCCCCCCCCCCTTCCAATCCCTTGCAAGGCAGGAGTTGAATAATCACCTTAAAAAGAAGAGTCAATTATCTATTTCACTGTCTAGCCAGCCCCTGGTGAAGTATATTGAATTAGGTTATTGAATCTGTTCATGTCATTAATGTTGTCAAATTGCAATGCAAGTTACAGAAGCTGTGTAACCTTACCTAACATAGCGATTGGTGGTCAGGTTATAGACTGCTGATGGGACATTGGGTATACTCAAAAGTGTTAATCCATCTTCAATATCAGGGCTTGGTCTCTCTTCCCGTAAAGTTGCAGCAGCATCATCACTAAGACCTGCATCGTCTGCCGGTGTCTGAGGAGATAAGCAGACCACGACAAGATTTTTGTGGAACATTTGTCTCGCTTCATTGTCAACTTTTGTCAAGTAAATGCAGTCACACCCTTGTTGAACTTTAACTCCAAATTTGATATGCTTTGATGATACTGGACAAGGACATATGAAAGCTCTAGCAATCCACAGCTTCAAAAGAAGAGCTTAACTATGGCTTGTAAGAAAATTAAAGTAGTGTAGAATTTATTGTTCCACATTAATAATTTAAGAAACTAATTTACATTGGGATGTGCAAAAGCATCAATTTATTGCATGCACCTGAAAATTTGGTATTTACATTTATTTATCAGAAATGTTCTTTTAATAGGCAATTCAAATTGAAATGGTAGAAAGGAGGTGTAAAACGAGAATCAGTCTATTTACTTGATATTTGTTTTCAATTTTCAAACCATTGATGACAAGAAGTAAGGAGTAAATAAAAATCATGAAAACTGGTTTTACCTGATAATTCTCAATCCACTCCAAAATCCCTTGTAGATGAAAAGAAGCCCATTCTCCACTGTAGTAGTTATTCCTTAAAAAAAAAAGAAGCAATCTGATATATTTTGGCCATTTCTGATTAAGGTTGTTCATGCCTTTGGAAAACATAATGGATGGGTTTGTTTCCATCTTAATATACCCATCATGCTTGCCTTGCGTTGGATCATATTAATGTAGAGGTGTAAAACATTATTTCACTTTTATTATGCAAATGAGATGCAAATGAATATTCAGTGGCATGCGGTGTTGCTTGTTATGGTTGAGCAATCGTGTGTTTCTTTGTTATATGCTAGACATTCTGTTCCGCTTGTATAACACTGGGATCGAGTCATTATGTTTATCTAGCACTTCTTTTCCTTTGTGGGTCTTGAGTTTTGTAGACATTAGGTACCTCGATCCATTTCCTTTTTTGGCCAGACCACGCTTTGCCTTATTATGTTATATTAAATATGAAATAGAAAAAAAGGAAGTCCATATAAGTCTATGGAAAGTATAAAATGATGTTTATATTTGTGTTTATATTTTCTATGTTTATATTTTCTATGTGATTGATCTTACGGTCAATTAATGCCATAGGCTATGTCTTCTTCATGACAATGTTTACAGTATTTTAAGTTTTACTTAATTTGTAACTATCAACCATTCATTGTCAATTTAGCATCAATACAAATTGCATTTTAATTGCATATAACTAAGTAACAAAACATTTTAAAAACACAAATTGCTCATCGTTCTCAGAAAGTAAGCCTGCATTCTCAACCTAATAAAGAAAAGTTTGCTGTTTGTTACCTGTCAAAATGAAGAACTCGTCTACCAATTCTGGCAAGTGCAGCTGCTAGAATACTCTCTTGAAGACCTATATTAATTTGAAGGAAAAAAAAACATTTGAAGAGAATAATTCAGTGTTTCAATTTTGTTTAGCACTTGGAAGGCTCTGAACTTTGTCTGTTATAAAACACTACATGGTTCCTGTGTTACTTATTTATCACCAGTATAAATATAAACATATTTATAAACAGGAATAAAGACTAAGAATATAAAAATATATAGGCCTACATAATATATCAATATTATCATAATGATAAGAAAGTAAAAGATTAATAAAAAGGTTAAAGGCTTATGTTACTCAAAGTAGTTTGCAATAGAGGTTAAGTTTCTCTTGCTTTACACTTAACATTGAGGCATTTGACCACCAGTCAACAGCTTAAATTTGCGGTTTGCCATCTCTTATAATATGACTTTGACAAGTTTGAGTTTAATCAATCTGGATTTTTGTTTTCCTTTGTATGGCATTTGATCAAAATTTAAGGTAATGTTATGGGTATAATTTGCATGATTTGCTTGGGTTGGTTATATTCCTTCCTGATTCACTGATATTTTAGCAAAAGAGAAATTCATGGTTCAGGTTGTGCTCAAGTCAAGATTGCATTACCCAGCCTCCTAGTCCTACATTGAATTGTAACGTTAGGTTTATTATGATCGATAACGTATGTCACGTCATGATTAACAACGCAAAACCTACCGCCTAACAATAACATTAGCCAATGGCTCAACAACAAACGCCATTCTCAGCTGTCTTACCAGTTCCGAGGATAATATCCTCATATTCTGTTGGCAGATCATCAGCCATGAGGATGATATGAAAGCTTTTTGGAAAGCAATGAAGCAACAGTATTCCAATTCTGGTCCAGTTTCGAAACAAGAATTCACTAACTAATTCACGGATCCAACTAAATTCAGAATGTGTGCTGGTTTTGTTCATTGCCACCTGCCCTGCCCATCCTAGTCATGGTTGCTCCTACCATTGTAAAGTTTTGTAAAAGATAGTCTTTGCTTTGTCTATGGCTTTGTCTCACTGAAATATCAGCACGCATGTTTTCTCTGTCTGGTCAACTATGATTATGACAATGCGTGCGCAGTTACCTCGCTTGACGATAAACCTTGATGAAGAACTTATTAACAAAACGAACTTATTGCAGCGAACATTCACTAACGTAACCCCAGTCAGAGTTAAAACGGGTTCAAGGCATTGGTCACTTTGTCCTGTGTTATCACTTCAAAATGCCAGGAACTGATGCTTCCATTTCACGCTGGATTCCTTTGGAGTCCAACCCAGAGGTATGTACAACTCTCATTGTTATGAAAAAAAAAACAGCTGTAAATAAACAAAATAGCAATTGGCCTACGCCCCACTACTAAGCCTAGCGACCACACGTTAGGCCCAGAATAATCTAGGGGAATAGGCCTAACGTTAGACTAACTTAACTAGGCCTAACATTTGGCCTAAGCTACGCTAAACTTTAAGCCAGTGTAGAAAAAGAATATCCTAGTAGAAGGCCTAGTAGTACTTTTAGTTTGCAAGTTCATGCAAGGCTATAGTACCCCATGTCGAACCAAACCAAAGTAAAGGTTTGCCAAAGACAATTTAGGCCTAGCCTATTTATCCTACCTCTGATTAAAGTTATAGGCCTAGGCCTTCTTAAAGTTAAACAAAGTTAGGCCTATTTACTTCTAACGTACAGCTTTAGTTTGAATATCAAGGCTAACATGTCATATTAGTACAGAGTTACTGTCCTCTTGTGCAGTGTGTGACATAAGTCAGTACTTTACTTCAATACTTGACAACTACTTTAACTCAGTTCTTAGACATGTTTCTAGTTGAGGTCAGATCACAGTTCATTTACTTATTACTAATATAAGTACTAAAGGTAGGCCTAGACTTGAAATCGTTTGTAACATACTTTTACATAAAAAGTCACATTTACAAACTTTCACCTGGTGGTGTTACTAAGAATGTCAACAAATTTCAGTGCTACTTAGTGATGATGACAACAATGAAACTATCTTATCTTACAATACTTTTGGCCTCGTCATTCTTACTTTCTTAATTATACTATCAGTGTTTTCTCAATTTTGCATTACATATCACAGTGTTTTGTGGGTTAAGAGGGTACCATGAAGAAGATAAGCTCTATGTTTAGTGATTAAACTCAAAGTAAGCAAAAATAATGTTATGACTGTTTATGTAGCTTTCAACAAACAAAGTACAAATATTTCTTCATTTTGTTTTCACAGGTGATGACAAAGGTTAGTAAAGTTTGATAAATATCAAAAAGATTGCATTGAATACATGCAGTTCTACTGATCCATATTTGTCCAGCCATGCCAGGTTTCATCACAAAAAACAACAGCCTTATTTACTTGTCATATCGCTGAAAAGCTGACTGTTGCAGTGTTCTATGCAAACGGATGCATCAACGCTCATCCCTGAAGATTGTCGAGGCCATCTGTGTTAGCTATGAAAATTTTGTTTATATTAAATTTTTTTCAACTGGTTAGATTTATATGTTGTTTTATCGTCTTATTATTTATTGAACATTTTTATTGATGAGTTGAGGTGAACAAGAACTTGTCAAAAACAGCAATTCGTCAGAGCAATGTGCTCAATGCAATCTAGCTCTTTATGATCAGTAGACAGGGTCAGACTGAGGTCATTAATTATCAAGTATGTGTTTCTTACAAGGGCCCAACAGATTTAACTTTGAATCATATTATTCATTATTAACT
>JXUT01142270.1:0-24069 GCA_000934455.1 Apostichopus parvimensis
GGGTTTGAGGGATATAACTATGGCCTACAACAGGACTTGAAACTGTGATGGTGTAATCATATGAATTTCTCTGTTCATTAGCTGTGCACCTGCATCCTAAGATCTTATTTAATTAGCCCGCTGTCTTCATGTAACGCTTCAACACACATTTGTTATGTTTAACGGCTAGTAGAGTTAGCCTCACACATACCTGCTTAAACCACATCAACCCTGTGACAGGAGAATTTGGTCGCCGAGTCTTCAAACCAAAGTATACGCCTGATCTGTAGGTACCCCAATACCTCTCTGGCGAAGCATATGGACTACTGGAGCCTTCATGAATTATCCTTGGGGCATTGAGCGGTGTAGCTACTTGAGCTCGTTTGTGAAAAGTATAAAGTCCATAAATTATAGGTAATGTGCCTGGTTGAATAAAAAAATAAAAACAAAAACAAGATAAGCATTAATTTCACTGTAGCTTGGTATCAATCATCTTTCACAAGATATGGAGGTTGATGTATCAGGGCTGGAAGGCCACAACAGTCACTTTTAAATTAAATTTTATTGCAAAAAAAATGAGAATATTAAAATGGGGGGGGGGGAACTGATTTTGAAGGTCTTTGTTGTGAAGCATCTCCATTAATGACACATTTATGCATTATTTGGATCATTGTCTTTCAACTAAATATAAAGATCAGTTTTTGAACATCAAGATATCAAAAAATATATATATAAAAAATCAGAGGTGAATAGTTATGAAAACTGTATGTAACCTCTGTGTTAGCTTAAAGCTTAAACTTGATATTTCCAAACCTTCCTTGCTGTAGTTGTAAACATGTATTGGAGTTCTCAGGAGCACTGGTATTTCATCCCTGGATTTTAACCAATTATTCCCCCCAGTAAAAATAGGTTATTTCCCCAAAATAAATTAAAAAAATACACTTATCTGTTACTTTAATTCACCAGAAATCAAAACTACATACATGTTAAAATATATCATGTTATCTACTTTACTTCACTTGTTATTTAAAAGGAAGCTTTGTCTATTAATAATTCTTAAAAATAAACTTCTTCACTCAGTAGTAAACAGTTTTCATACGCTACTCCTGGGAGGCTTAAAGTGGTCTAAATTTGCCTCAATTGACCCAATTTTTGTACCACATGTACTTTCATTAATACTTTTGACAATAAGGGGCAACACGTTGTTTTGTCACAGTTTGATTTATAAATGATAAGCAGTAGTATTGATTTTGTTGAGTGAAAGGTAACTGATTTACCTTCTTTCTTCCTGAGTACTTTTATGAAAAGTATTAGTATGCATATTAAGTACTACTAACACTACAAAATATTACAGAGTGTGACAACTCAAAGAATAGCCAATGACACCAAAGTCAACACTTACTAAGAGCTATTGCAAGTAGAAACAACTTAAATAGTTGCTGTGTTCTTTTCTTAGTCTTCTTATTCAACGTTGGTCTCATCTTTGAGCTGCTGTTGGATGAGTTTGAAGAGGAACGTGACTTTTTGCTAGAGGTAGATGAATTTGATGAAGATCTGGACTGCCTGGAATCGCTATTAGAATGGTTACCATTTTCAGGAGATAGAAGATCCTTCAAGTTGCCTTTGGACGTGTTTCTCTGTCGGAGATTATCGTCCATCCTGGGTGAAAAATGCAGACATAAAATAGAAAATAAAATAGAAAGATTTTGGCATTATTTGCTAACACTAAAAGTTGATAAGAAACCAAGTCTGTGTCTGACAATTTTGAAATGAAAGTGTACTATAACTTGTCATGTAATAACACGCCACAATTTAATGATTACATTTAACTTAGAAGCATTCATGTGCTAAGTAATTTTACGACTATTTAATACTGCATCTTCTAGAGAACTGACAAGAATTTGAAAATATGAATCTTCTTCAACAAATTTGGCTTCAAGTTACATTTGACAAAATATAAATATCTCAATGCTCATCTTCAGCTTTCTAAACAAGAACTTTAAGTAGGCAAAATTTTCATCAAACTTTGTGAAAGAGCTGATCGAAATTAAATTGAACATAGCCATAACAGGCATAAGTTAATGAAAAGCATTACTGTACTGCAAATTACATGTTACTTGTTAGTGGTCAGGGGATAACACTATTGAAATTGAAAACTATTTATTTCCACTTCACCATAACACCATAACATTAGGCTAAGCCTCGGCAAATTATTGGCATTATGGTATGTAATATGTGTAAGGTATGTAATATTAATAAACAGAAGAAGTAATTCCATTGGGCACAGTGGGTAAAAATTGCTTGCTCATACGTTTAAGTTATCTCCGTAGAGTAACACCTAACTGTTCCCCTTCCTGTCTCTGTATAGTAACTACTTCTTGGTATATGTAACAACAACACTAAGTTACAGTACACGTGTACTGTAACTAACATGTAGATACAGAAGCCTAAGTTAGAACTTCCCATTGCGCTTAGTTTCACTGTTAGCTACATGCTGAATCGACACTCGTTAGCCAAACATTGTAATACATCATCGACCGGTGTCACTCAACGTAACACCACTTGCTGGCGAATTCGTGAGTGGCAGACGGTATAAAAATGTTTCGAGAAATAACCCTACCTCAAGTTGGATGCAACAAACCCAACCAAAATTGCTTTAACAATAAATTATGAATAAATCTGTCAAAATAATTTACGTTAGTCCAAGCCTAACTCATTTCCACATATAAGCTCGTATGTCAATATACACGACAGTGTTCGCCGGCTCAACAATTTCGTAACCAGTAGTTCCAACACGGAATATGCTGTCATAAAACTTGCTAAGTTGATACCGCAGCATTACGGTAGTATAATTGCACCGTAGAAATTGAAGTAGGTTGACTTCGTCAAAGTAATGTGGTCTCTACGGAAGCGTAGAAAAGACAGAGAAGTTCAAAATGTCAAAAATCTGAAAATGGACGATTTGTTGACATGCATTAAGTCGTCAAAATGTCAATAACTTGAAAATATACCCTGTTACGATGAAGTCACCCATGAAACCGCAGTATAGTTTTGCATTATGGTTTAAATAAACTACAAAGGCAGTTCTGCATTTTAAGTATTCAAGAACACAACTTAGCGGTTATTATAGCCTTTTGACTATTCATATTTATTTATATATTTTTTATCATTGTTCATTTCAATAAAAATAAAAAATTTAATTTGTCTTTGTCTTTTTTTTTCAAAACAAATGTTTACAATTTTCTAACATTGTAACAAACTATGTCTGCTAAGAATGATCATAAGGCAACGAAAAAGGAGATGAGAGGAAAGGAAATGACACTGTTATCCCGCGTACTTTATGTCTTATATATCACCCAAAAACAAATGGATAACCTGCTCAGAAATATTGCCAATCAAAACAAATTTCTCCAAAGTTTGTTGAAGTTAAGATAGTGTTGTAAATTTAAGGGTGCTTTAGTGCGATCTTTTGCAACTTACAGAGAACATATGAACACATCTCATTATTTACACAACAAACATATTATAACCTATATCATTCCCTCCCCCTCTCCATCCTCCCCTGTCCTTCACTTCCTTTCCCCCTCTCCTCCCTTTCCCCTCTCCTCCCCTTCCACCTCTCCTCCCTTTCCATTCCCCCTCTCCTTCTCCTTTCCCCTCTCCTCTCATTGGTATCTCCTCCCTTTCCCCCTCTCCTCCCTTTCCCCTCCCTTCCCCTTCCCCCTCTCCTTCCCCTTCCCCTTCCCCCTCTCCTTCCCCTTGCCCCTCTGCTCCCCTTCCCCTCGGCTCCCCTTCCCCCTTTCCGTCCCCTTCCCCATCTCCTTCACCTTCCCCTCTCCTTCACCTTCCCCCTCTCCGCCCCCTTCCCCCTCATCCACTTCCCCTCCTAACCCATCTCAAACATGCAAGTGTCCTGAGTTATTGAATATCTAAGTTATTTAAACAGTAGCTTGAGTAATACTTGTAAATGTTACCATTGATTGATCAACTAATTGTAACATTTCCTTGCAACTGGGCTTTACAAAGCTTATCGATCTGGAGAGTGACAATTTTTTCACCTAAGAATCACTGTTTTGATCCAAAGCAATTTGTAAACAACTATCTTTAGAAATTACCATGTAACAGCGACAGTATCTACGGTAGCCTTTAATGGTCGTCTGCATGCTTCTAACAGTGCTCTGAATGTACTTGATTAGACCGAATCCTCTGAGATTACGTCAAGATATTTACAAAAGATCAGTATTGAAACAGGCTGTATGAGCACGGCTGTAAATATGTCTAATAAGATGATTTTATGTGACCAGTATTGTTCTTCGTACTATATTCGGGTGGGAGAGGGGAGTTGGGTGAGGGGGGGGGGGTTGATTTGGTATAGGCATACATAGTAGATTGCAATGAAAGCATTCGTGGATTTCAATGAGGTGCATGGAAGAGAGGGATCGGAGGATGATAAACTTTATACCGATTGGAACCAGTTAGAAGAAACTATTAGCAGATTAGTGACAGTGACCGTTGCTACATGTACAGAGGCGTAGAAAGATCGAGGAATTGTGTCCTTATATGATAATTGAGCATGCTTATCTGTAAGTTACCTAAAATATTCAAAGGGATCTAGCAGCATCATATACCAAACCCTGCATTCCAAATACAGTTATTTCCCAAACAGCAGCTTCCAGTAGATCATTTAGAACGGTAACGTTACCCGTGACAGAGAGTACTGTCTACTGTCCAACTAAAATGGAACTACTTGGTCTAATTTGGGTTACTCTCTCTCTCTCTATGGGCACCAATATCAGCATTTGTATAAGCGTTCTATACTCACATCGCTAGAAGGAAAGACAGGCTGCAGAAAGAAATGCCTGTTTATCTTTCTCGGTATACCAGCTTCGGTACTTTTTAGGCTATGCTATTTTATTCACCTAACGTCCTTCTTATTCCTTTATTTCTTACTCCTAGATGTTCACATTATTCATATTTCTCTGCCTGACATTATTCGTGTTCATGGCTATGAAAGTACTATGAATGTGATATGGACACTATTCAAACTTTTCTACTAAAATGAACAACATAAACGCGGTTGCTTTATAACTACAATAAGCCTCTTTGTATTATTTGATCTCTCAGTCTTTCACATTAATTTCCCTGTATAACCGCTAACCAAGCATCAACATATGACATGAAGAGCCAGACCTCGGAAATGTAAGTAGTTAGTTATTATTGGTAAAAGCTGAATACAAAAAGATCTTCACAATATGCTGTAGTAGGAGATCATGAACTGCATAGTTCGAGTCAGTTATACACTTTTAGTTCCCTGAAAGCTAAATTGCACGTCTGGATGTCATTCTTTACATCCGCAAGTTCAGGTTATTCAAATTTGGTTAGACTAAACTATCTTCAAGTAAGGAAAAAACTTAAGGCTTTTAACAAAAACTACAAACTGATTCTAAACACAAGCGAAAACGGTCATTACAACTCATCCCATTATCGAAATACAAACTTATTATGGCTTTTAAAGCCGTCCGTACCTATCCAGGGTCATTTTCCGGATTGACCCATTGTGAAATGTTTATGTGAAGATATGCAACACCTGGTATAATACTAGTTGATCAACCGATTCACATACTGTGGTACATACATTGCATTAAGTGTGTGACCCTGATACAGCACAGCTGAGAGGTTTCTTCGCGGTCCGTTCTGAGTCATTCTGTCAGTCTGTTGTTCTATCGTCAGCTGTAATTGTGGAGCAACATCAGCCTCTCCGAAAACGTCTGCGAGATTGTACAGTTAGCACTGTTCGGATACCAATCCAAAATTACTTTTGTTAGGCTGTGTGCTTGTGATCAAAGGTTTATTTAGCAAGACGAATTACAGTCTGATTGTAAATATTCGTCACCTAACACGAACAGTAGTAACAGGGGCCTACAACAAGGAGGCCCATCGTCAGACAAAACCAAGCAGAATTACTGAGGTAAGCCTGTAACCGTAAGTCATTACGGTGTTTTCGTGTACAATCAGTTTTGGCCTAGCCTAGGTTAATCTACAGATGGAATGCTTGATAACGGTAGAGTAAAACTGTTGGCAAATCTGTTTTATTAATGTGAGTTGTTACATTCATCTCTGGCTTCGGCATTTCTGTATAAAGAACATCTTGGTCTATGCTATTTAGAAATAGCATAGGCCAAGCCCGCGGCTAAGAATAGATTTTCATAAAAAAAATAATTGTGTTTGATTTTTTAATGGCCTGGGGAGAGTGATTCTCAGCCTGGTACAAGCGAAACCATTACTTTCAATACAAGGAAACAGTCACTGTTGACTTAGGAAATTTATTGAAAGACTTACAAGCTAACATGAAAATCAGTGATTAATATAAATTTACATAGTTTAACAGGACACTAGAGGCCTCACCCCACAATAGACTTGTAAGGTCCAAATTTAACTCCCTCTGGTATGGCTGAGCAATAATTTCTATTCTTGTTTGCTGGAACTATTCAAACTAGCCAAGAAAGTTCCACTGAGCTGTAGACATAAGGTAACAAAGTTCTGACCATGAAACATTCAATTCCTCTTTTTTTAGCAATTGAATTTAAGCAACGTTCATTTAAGCCTATATGTACATGAAAACGTTGATATGGATTGTAAAAACTCCAAGGACCTGTATAGCAAAATGTATCTGAATTTACTCTCGAACTAAAGTTATTATGTTTGATTTGTTTTGCCAATCTTTATTTTTGTGGAGGTTACGTTTCATTTGGTTCTTCAAGGTCCTCAGCAACAAAAGGCATGTATAAAGGATAATAGAAAACAATAATAGGGGAAAAGAAGAAAGTAATCAGAAAAAAATATAAAATGAAAGGAAACATGACCTTTGAATATATTAGGACAATTTAAGAAATGTTAAAGGACTACCATGCTAGATTATGTTGTTGAAAACATTAGCATCATCTTCCTCCCCATCCCCCCCCCCCCAAAAAAAAACAGGAAGAAAATATCATCCCTTATACTGTAAATTTTAGTATAATTTGCATAATCATTGTGCAAAGTTCTGAATGCATTGTCAATCACAAAAGAAAAGATCTACCCTCTTCCCCTCATCTCCCTTCCCTCTTTGCTCTCCCCCCACCCCCCCCCCAAATAACCAGAAAAAGGGATGAGATGAGAAAAAAGACAACAACAAACAACAGGGAAATAGTTCCTCATGTGTAAAACCTGGTAAAATCAAAGTCCATAACTATACAATAGAATAACTTAATTTCAGTTATCTTATTGTACATATTTTTTAACTTGAGACTTCAATTGTAATAATGTACAAAGCCAGAGGCTTCGCATATGTATGTCTTCTGTACAAGAAGTAAAGAAGGATACTACTCATCTGTATGTACAGTTTACAGATGCCGTACTGCAGTCTTGTACAAACAAAATATGAATTACTGTTGAACAAGCAGAGTGGGTTTATGATCCACCTATATGTAAAGAAAGAAGAAAAGGAAAAAAGAAAAGATCCAAAAAGTAGTTATAAAGAGAAGAAAGAAAGAACTTACAGACAGTTAACAGAGCTCTTAAAGAAAGACAACAGCACAGTAGTCATGTGATGTATACAGTACCATTACAATGGAACCATACTAGGTCACAATTGGTGTTGACTTTGCCATAGTGTGGCTAGATACAATCTATGGTATAATAATCTATGGCATACAGTTCAACTTATTATTGTTGTATTATAATACCACATTGAGATAGTTAATTATCAACCTGTTTGTGGCAGTTTATGACCTCAGCTATACAACAAACATACCTTTGATGTTGGTAAGCTGCCAGTGTAATGCTTGGTTAATTACCAGTGTCTCTTTTTTCCCTTAATACATATTTGATGTCTCTGATGATTATTTTAGTGTAGAATATTGATAACTTGTATTCCTATTTATTGCTAGAAATTGACTTGAGCTCTGCACAGATTTGCTTTCAGATTTTCTTAATTCCTTTGTCAAAAAACTTGCCTTGATTGAAGAGATACTTGTGTGCTTGTCCAGTTCCACTGTACATGCATAACTTAAGCCTAGAAAATTGGTAAACATACATTGTGTATGCCAAAAAATGTAAACAGTCATATACTGTGCTCATTTTGATGGGGAAAGTAATATTAATGTGAGTTGCCATTTTTGTGGGAACTCTGGTAGGCCTTTGACTGCGAATAGTACTGACCATAAAGTTTTATTGGAGTATTTATGAAATATTTTTAGAGAGGCCCTTTGCATTGAATTCAATAATGAAAGTTAGGTGGTTGATGTTAAATTTACCTTCAAAAGTTCAAAAGGTTGAATTCCAAAGAGAAGCCATTTCCTGATAAGTATGCCATGTTCAGTTAGGATTAATTAAAGTAAATATTGAGGTATGTTTTACATGTATGTGTCATGAAATTCTCAATAGATCGATATACTTAATAATAATGACAATGAATAATAATAAGTGAGACTTATATAGCGCCAAATCAGTAGACAAAAGTCACTGCTCAAGGCGCTTTACAAAGAAAGCAGATTAAAAGGCTATCTTTACAAAATCAGCTTTACATGTAATAGCGTTATTATTACTCAGGTACTCTCATAAGTTGATTAGTGAGAGCGTAGTGATCCTAACACTTTATGCAGGTGAAGTATATGGGGAAGTTTATGATTTTTAGTGGAAAGTATTGTAAGTTAGTGGTGATTAGGTTGTGGTGTAGAGTAAGAAGAAAAGTCTCAAGAGTCACTCAGGAGAAATGTTCACTCTCAGAATTTGTGAATACTGTACCTTGCATGGTCACCCCACTGTATGATGGTCCAAGTATACTTACATGTGTAATTGTGTGTATTTGTATATGCACGATGCAATAAGGTCACCCCCCCTCTCTCCCCCCCAAGTCTTTTACTCTTGACATTTCTCATAAAACTAAACACCTGAATAATATATATTTTGGCATGGTAAGATTGTGCAGTTTGCTATGGTAGTAACTAGAAACTATATAACTTACTTTTCTCAACAGGGTAAACAAAACTAGAAAAAAATCCCAGAAAAGTTTAAAAAACATGACATTAACTCTACAGGCCACTACAGGTTTTGAGTTTTTAGTGTTAATTTCTTTTTTAAGTGCTTCGTTTATTTCCCTTCACTTACTGTAACTTGTATCTTGCCAGTTTTATTGATAACAAAATATCACAGTTTTTGATCCCTTGCATCTTTGTCGGCGGGATCAAAAATACGACTTGGATGTACTCAGTTTTTGGTGAATACACAAACCCTATTGAAATTGGTGCAGGCTGAGCATTATCTGAGGTCAAGAGAGGTCAATGTTTTAAAACCTTATAAGCAGTAAACACCATAACTCCAACAGTGAATCTTGGATGAACCTCATTCACATTGGTGCTAGAGCTGTGCTGTCAACAATAGCCAAACCTTGAAAATCTTCTATTCAGTGTCAGGCCTCAAAATTTTGGCTGTGTTCTGGTTAAATGTGAATAGATTTTGCTGTTGCCAATGTAATAATGCACTGGCAATTTTTGTCTGTAGATATTAAGAACTTAAGGACAGGATAAGTCAGCCAAATCCACACAATTTACATACATAACATCTATATAGGCCCTATAAGGACTGCCTATTATCAACAATATTATATACTGTATAACAATATTATTGGGTTGCACTCCTTAGCCTGTACAGAAACTGATCTTTGATGTAATGCAGGAATAATACCATTGTGCACTTGACTTCAGCCAGTAGACTTTATAAGCACTGGTATTTTTTAGAAAACTTGTGGCTAATTATGTTAATCGTCATAGAAAAAGTGGCTAGAATTCTTAAGACCGGTTAGTTTCTGTATAAAGTAACGACTAACAACAATGTTGCTTTCTCTAATGAAAAATATCAATGGAATAACAAGGGGACAACTAACAGGTTTCACCTCCGAATGTAAGTAACCACTACAGTGTGACATTCAAGATATTTGAATAAGGGTTGTATAAATTGATCTGTAGTGATTACACAATGTTTGTTTCATGAATATCTAGCACCATGAAGATACCAATGATCATTACAAAATGTGTTGTGAACACCGCTGTCAAATTAGTCTATTGATTTTTAGAGAAAGGAAAATATTAATCTGTTTTATTTTTTGTGAAAAATTGTCAAGGTAAAAATTAATTGCTAATTAGTGTTTGTTTGGAAATTGATAATTAGTCATTTAGACTTTCATACCAATGAGTTTTCTTCTAAAAAAAATGTTCAAAAAAGATTAAATATATACAAATTTTGCAATATGTTCATATGTCTTCATTGGTTAGTGCCAAACTCAACTTTAGTCTGTTTCTATGGATTACCAATTTAGGATCATAATAGTTCAAAGTTGTCAGAGTGATTAGTTTTGCAGCTGCTGTTAGAAATATTTCATTCACTGTAATGTACTGTGTGGCCGTTGCTATTTTAGGTTTGGTTGTGAACTAATATACATTTGTACTTTACTATGCTAGTGTACATTGAGCTCAAATGTCAGGATGTTTGTACAGATCCAGGTTTTGATCTGTTTAGTGTTGTGCAATATACCAGTGTCTGTCATCATGTTATGTGATAGTTAAAAGAATGTGTTAATCAACTGTCATTTTGAATTCATATATTGGACTAGGAGTACCTTTATTTCAAATATCAAAACTGTCAACATTTTGGAGAAAAATAGTTATGATTGGATAAGGACTTAAGTTTTGGGGGGAAGGTGGAGTGGGAGGGGGGGGGGGGAATGGGTGAGCTGCACCAGCATAAATGCAGATTTGGCCAGATGACAAAGTCCACATTAGAAAGACATCTCAAGGTAGTTTGGATGGTAAAATTGGAGGTTTGTTGATCAAGAGTGACTAGTCCCCCCACCCACTTCCCACCTAGTGATGTAAACTACTGGAAATGTTCATAAGTAAAACATCTCTAGTTATTTTGTTTGGTAAAAATTGGAGGTTTGTTGATCAAGAGTGACTAGTCCCCCCACCCACTTCCCACCTAGTGATGTAAACTACTGGAAATGTTCACCACTTCATTCTAGCTATGGAAGACTTAGAGTGCTTAAGTTGTGAGGAGACAGGTAGGCTTTTTGCTTGTGAATTGCCAACACTGGTTTGATTTGAATTTTATTTTCCAATGTGTGATGCCAGTGCATCACGTTACTAACATTAGTTTCCGTAGTGAGCGCAAAAATGGTCGTCAACTGTAGAAATTTACGTCAGTATAAGACTATATAAGCTAAACTGATTTGGTTGTCTCATCTGGAGTTGCAGTGAATAGTAGATGAAAATGCCAAAACTCCTCCTGACTGTGCATGTGCGCCATCAGTACTGAGTGCGGAATTGAGTGTATTAATCAAACAGCGTTTAATGCAACCTATCTGCCATTTTAATGTTTTCTTGGAATTTTCGGCTTGCAAGTAACATGGGTCACTTGATTAACAGTTGACTACTCTGCCTACTGAAAAGCGCTGATTACGTAAAGCATTTGAGACCTGTTTGGATTTATAGTACTGAGCAGTGCAGTGCCATTTACTATTTAAGCAAGCGTGTTCGTACTAAAATGTTTGCAAACAGTCGGTAGAGAAGTTAATAGGAGATTAGAAGGATAATGGGGGAGGGGAGAGGGAATGTGCAGTCCGAGGAATATCAGTGGGGAGGTACAACATTGTTATAAAATGCATTATCTTGTATCACAATGTATCCCCCTTCCCCAATGCTTCTAGCCATTGTTCTGTAAATACAACATTAATCTTCAAGTAGCTTGTGACATTATCATGAGTTAATGACCTTGGGAGTGAAAGTTGCAAGGCCTGAAATGGCACTTTCCACTGTTTAAAAGTGAAAGTTCTTGATGCAGATTTATAATGCGGGTTCCTTTGAGGCGGGTTTTCTTTGGCCGGGTCTCGAATGGATGTAACACTACAAAGACTACATTCGTAAGTGCGACCAGCACAGTAAGTACTGTACTGTACATTCATTATCTTATCTCTATATATAGATCATGTACTGAACAGGGTAGCATTAAAAGGGTGTGAAGACTCGCGAAAAAAGAAACTGTCTAATGCCAGTAATCTGACCTAGTTTCGAATGAGGTGTAAGAGAAGTGTTAGACACCACCATCGATCCAAGAAAATACACACACACAGCTTGCTACCATCGGTAATTAGACACTAGTGTACAGTCAGTACACACAGCTGCGGTCAATACCCACAGCACAGTGTACAAACAATACAGCGATGGACATCTCAGGTCCAGCTAACGATAACAAGGTATCACGTTTCATTACTGTACTGTCTGCTTGTAGCGACACGAACAAAACGTCACTTGAAGGCAATGGAAAGTTAACTTTTTCAGATGGCCGCACACGGTTTGAGGTGAGTCTTCAATGCCTTTAACAGTCTGTGTCAACTTACCAGCATAACTATGTACAGTAACCCTCAGTCCCATAGACAAACCTATGTATTTTACTTTATAGTTGCTTGGGAATGAATGCTGGGTGGGGTGTGATATCACTTGTTTGTGAACTGTTGTTTAAAACTCAAAACCATTGAAATTTATAAATTGCAATTTACAAAAGAGCAAGATTGGTTTTGTTATAAATAATGGTATCTTTACTTGGCATCATGCCAGTCATGATATTTTTGCACTGTCGAGGTCGGAGTGTGTTTATAGGTGGTCACAGTCAGAGAGTGATCATATTCCCAACTGTACATATCAACATATAAATTACCAGTCTGTAGGTTAGTACTGTAGTTGGGGAAAATGAGGTGAAACTTGTTCTCCTATAGCTAGGTGATACCACTTTGAATTATTTTTCAATTAACAAACACAGCAAAATCCATTGGTGCTTTACATTTTGTTAACATGAACATGCTATGCTTGACAGACTTGTTTTCCCCTGTCCTTGGGAATTCAAAGTTTTTACTTTATTTTTTTTTTATGAATGCATATATCTAGTTTAGAGCCCCTGACACTGGCAGAGGGGAGGGTGAGGAGATGGATGGTTCCCCAATAATTTTCACAGTGGTGATTTTGTATCATCATATGTGACAAGCTCACCACATGTGAAGATTTGTCTGACTCCTGGCCAACCCCCCTCCCCCCACTCCTCTCGCAACTAACAAGCCTATGTGCTGAGGTCCATGTAAACTTCCATAGGTTTATGTGACCATGGGTATCAATACTTAGGAAGTTAGGATCTTGGTTAAATAAATCTTCAAAATGCATATTGACAAAGAATGGCAAATACACTGTAAGTTGATGGTAGGGCATGGAATTGTTTTACTGGAAGGAGGGGGGGGGGTGGAGAGAGAGAGAGGAGGTGGCTGTGGAAGAAGGGAGAACAGGAGGGGATGGTGATAAACTTAAATATTCCTACAGCCCTATATCCATCCATGTGAGTTTGATAATATCAAGCCCTGTTCTGAACTTCCCAAACATTTTCATAGCTACTTATGAAAGCCTATTGTAGTTGAGTCCTTTGCCTTGCATCGATGTAGTCAAAATTTCCCTTTAACTGTGTGGCAAAGGTTATTCCATCTAAGCACCATAGTCCTAAGTTTATTTGAGTATTAGTTTAATGTCAACATCTTAGCAAGGCTTAATTGTGCAATAAATTATGTAAACTTTGAAGTTGTTTAGTCCAAGTGTATACAAGGTTTGGTCATGTTGGGTCTAGTTTCTCTAGGGTTACATCTTCCTGTCATTGGTAGCTCATACACTAGCTTCATGATATTGACAAGAGTGTCGTTATCTTATCTACTGCCTCCATCAAATATAAATGTTTGCATAATTTGTTCATGTTAAAAGAGGAAAATGCAGAACTAATTTATAAAGAACCTATACTTTGGGAAAGTAGTAGCCGTGACTGGCTGATTTAACTACAACACTCCTTTTTGACTTCTTTCTGCTCTTTGCCTGTCTCCTATGAATATGCACTCCCACCTACCTAGCCTACAAACTGTTAACATTGATGTACTGCATGCACCTCCAATGACTGACAATAAAAAAAAAAAAATTAATTTTGGACACTTTGACCTTCTCTCAGCTGAAAAGTACCTTAAAAGTTAAACTTAATGATCTGATAATTTGAAAGTATTTCAAAGAGTTTGCAATGCTTAACATCTACAGTACAATGATCCCAATTGAATTGAAAAGCATGCACCTGCCCTACGTCAAGAACCGTGGTTGGTTCGTGATGACTGAAACAACACCAAGTGAACTTGGTTAGTGAGCTGAGAGTAATGTATTTATGTGTTTGATTTTCAATATTCCATCTGCCAGACAAGTGACATTCTCTACCTCACGCTTCTCTTATCTGCCTCGACATACATCTGCACTATAATGTATACCTAGAAGCTGACAACAATTGGTAATACCGTACATTTATATTTACTTCCTCCTCACTTACCTGTCTCCTCACAGCCTTAGCACCGCTGCTCTCTCCCTGTTGATCCCTTCAGATACGGACCTTGCCCTCTTCCTTCCAGATCCACCCAGTCTGTATTAAAGGTGTTTTGTGCAAACCATTAAAGTTCCTGGGGTAGGCATTTATGAAAAAAAGAAAGGTAGAAATATTTCCAAATTTTCTACCTTTACTATGAACATTATTTCAAATGAAACTTTTATTAACCAAGCTAATGAACTACATATATAACGATAGGAACTTTGTTCCAATTAACGTGAAAAGAAGAAAATTATTTTAAAAAAAATATAAAAAAATAAGATGCTTTAAAGTGACATTGAGTTTGGTATTACCAAAGATTTTGAAAAATTCTATTCAAAATGAAAAGCAATAATTCACAGCTCATGATTTTTTTTTTCATGTGTAACATGTGTATAGTCTTCTCCAGTTTCACCTCTGAAGCGCTTCTCCTTGTTTGATCAGTTGCTCAAAACAAGGACCATGGAAGCTTTCGACAGCCATTTACCCCGTAGGAGGGAAAAAAGTGCGAATGACGATCAGATTACCTTCCTCTCATAGTTTCTTGACATCCTTTTTTCTTTCACTCTCTGGGGTGTCGTCTTATACCCGAGAGAAACAGGTCTCATTCTCTGCACGTGTGAAAGGGAACACGGAAAGAATATTACAGCATTGAGTGCAAAGTAGACCGTAGACTATATGTAGTAGAATTAATGTACAGCAAAACCATGAAAGTAGAGTACCTGGCTGAAACTCTATATCTTCATCTGAAAAAAAAGAAGAAGAATTTTGAAAGAAATTTTGGTCTGCACGTTATAAAATTTTAATTAGTTAGTGGTGCAACACTACTGTACTGTAGCGGGAAAGTGCCTCCATACAATGTTTGACTGGTGAGGTCAGCTGGCCTCATAATTTGGGCTATTTACTGGCTAAATGCCAGTTGGTAGATGCCAGTGGATTTTGCTATTTGCCAGTAGTTCTAGACAAAGGCACTGGCAATTTCCTGCCAGTAGATATTAAAGATTTAAACACATGATTAATGGGTTAACAGTTGTCAGTCAAAGAATATGCATGATGTTCATAAATAATGTAAGGCGTATATTACTGATTATTAGAGCAATTGTTGAGCTGCTCTCGAAAGCCTCTTCCTGAGTAACTGATGTAATTACAGCAGGTTATGTTAGCGCAATTGTATGGTACTACTAAGATTTGTCAATATGCTTGTAATAAATTTAGCAGCCGTTGTATTGAGCAACCACGTGGTTGTTTAAAATGGGACAATGATTTTAAAAGCACCACTTTAAACTGGAGTGAGATTTTTGTTTCTTGTAGCAAGATTAGAGATACTAAATTAAGAAGCTTCCAGTATAAGTTTATCCATCGTATCATTGCTACAAATAGTTTTCTTAGTAAAATTAACATTATTGACGACCCAAGTTGCACTTTTTGTGGCGAGTCTACTGAAACATTAGACCACCTTTACTGGCGCTGTAGCGCAGTTGGAGATATTTGGAACAAAATATATCTTGAAATCTTTAATGCAAAAGTTGTAGTTGAGTACGAACACGTGTGTTTTGGTTATGATTATGAGAACAAAATGAAATGGTATAGCCTGACAATTTTTTATGCCAAGTATTATATTTACCTTTGCAGAATTAACAAAAGCGTTCCAAGTTATGATATTTTCAAGCATAAGCTTTCTTTTTTCTTGAGTGTTGAAATGTATATACTTATCAATAACAAAAAGCACAAAGAAATTAAACTGCTAAGAGATTCTTTGCATTATTGATAAAGGAAATGTCCTTTTTGGTGTCATGAAACGAACTTTTCTTTCTTTTTAACTTAATGTGTTGTGCAGAAGAGATGAATGCAAATAAAAAATGAAAAAAAAAAAAAAACTGATGTAATTACAGTTCAGGAAAATGCCTGTGAGAATTTGATTTTAGCCAGTAGACTTTTTAACCATTTTTTGGCATTATTTACTGGAAGTGGCTAAAATTATGAAATCTATAGGGCCTGGAGATGATGGAGTGAGAGGCAGATGGAGAGATTAGTTATGAGGGATGAGAGGAAGGGGGATGGGGGGGGGGAGAGGGAGTGGTTCAGTTGGGTAGGTAGTTGGCTATTGCCATGAAGGACCTTGATAAATTCAGATAGCATAAGGGGATGACAAGTGATGTTTGAGATTAATCAATTCAGCAAAGATTACGAGCGCTTTAAAAATATATTTTGAAAGTGCCAACTAATTGCAGGCGGTAGCCATTTTACCATACTTGCTGACTCAGTAATTAGTGTTATACCCAAAACAAGATCAATAAGATCAAGCTTAAAGTTTATCACTTGAGACAAGAACATGGATTAGCAAGTAATGATTGATTGCATTCACTTTGGCAAACTATCTTGCTCAGAAGCTTCATTATAATAATTGTTATGACCACATATGAATTAAGCGCACAGGATTATTTCAGGGATTAGACTTATTTGTTTTCCATTAGTGGTTAATTTACTTCACTCCTCTCCCACCTGTCTCCTATACATTTGCACTCTGATTTATCGTAGCGTATAAACTGATAACATTCTTGCACTGCGCCCCCGATGACCCTCTCTTAGGTCACTGCCCCTCTTCCCTCTTCTCTTCAGAAGCCTTATACGCGTGACTCAGAATTTTTCATCAATTCCAATCTTGGTATTACATACGTTCATTACTCTGTGGATTTTTGAAACCAGAGAGAAGTTCACTTCACCTTGTTTCATCTACTATGAGTTACTATAAGAGCATCCTTGAAATTTCCTGTGTATTTGAAAGTGTTATTTTTCCTTCAAGGATCGTCCATGTTAGTACTGTACTTGTACCTGTTGTGCGAAAGCATGTTATACTCAGCATTCAAATACTTAATTCGGCAGGTAGAAGCTATCTCCATAGCTAGAAGGGCTGACCAGTTTTGTGTTGGTATCAGAGAGCTGTACGTTATCTATCTCAGTTCCAATATCAGTCAGGCCTCAAGTTAACAATAAGGGTTGTTAATTGTATGTACAACATAACATGGCCTGATACATTAGGAATGGAATTATTTTGATTTTCTTGTTTTTACAATACATACCAGTGCATTTAAATTTGCAAAAATTAAACCGCGATAAATTCATTTGTTAAAGTCATAAGCTCTTTGTTGTGGTGAGGTGTATGAGAAAGAAAATGCCAAACTGCAACTTGTCAAGTTGTCAGCCCTTGACCCTTGACCTCACACTGATATTAGAAGCTATATATGGTACTAGAGTGCTTTATGACCTGTTGAATTAAAAAAACATTTTCATTACTGTTGAATACTGTATGGTTACAGTTCAAATTTTATAGTGCTACTCTTTAAATTATGAGGATGGTTTCTGTTTAATAAATCCATAAACAGCTGTTCTTTTCATCGTAGATTGAAGTACACATACATGTAGAGTACATGTCTTGACATGTTTTCTCAAATGTTTTCTCAATCAGTAAGTTTTGCATAATGCCAAAATCAACTTTGTGTGTTAATTGATATCTATTTTTGTGTTGGTACCGGATTCTGTGGTTTACAACAGGAAAGCAGTACTCAGCTTTTTGGAGGAAGCCAGTCAGGTGAATTTGAACCTGTTTGTTACATTTTAGGGTTTGGCATTGGTTTCAATAGTTTTCTGTAGCATTCTAGCCGTTTTGTATTAAATTTGAAAGAAATTGTCTTACCAGAATGCCGTCAAAGTCAAATTTATCAAGATATTTTGATATGTTTGTATTTGAATATCATTATACCAAATTTGCTTCGGCACATGATTTCCTATAATAGTGTACTATTCAATTGTCCAGCAGATGCAATTCCGCCTTATAATCAAATCGTTATTGTTCTGACCCTTAGCATGGTAACTCATGGCTAGAAAATGAAACCAATTTCTTCAGGTTGGCATTAATTGTTCTACAGTGTAATAATTACATGTATGTAGATGCCAGTGCAAGCTTATAAAGTGAGTATAGTCATTCTTAGTCTTTTATTTGTACTTATAGCTACTGTATAGGGAAATTCTTTATTAATCTCGTTCTTATGCTGACTTACTTATACCTCAAGAGTGATAATACAAAAAAATACATAGAAGATAGTACAAAAGCATCAAAATGTTGAAGTATACATACAGTCATCACAAGAACAATCTTATTTACAATGTAATTATCACTGCGGGGGAGACCTGGCAGAAGCAATGCTTATATAAATTCCAGGCCACCCTCTATACTTAATTAATTGATTTACTTATTACTAAACTTTAACTTATATAAAAAGTAATCAATGAAGATTTTGAAAGTAAGTGCATTAGATTGTAACAAAAAACGTTTACACATCAAAAGTTTACTGCAAAAATAATAATAATAATAACTAAGATTTATAATGCGCTAATTATAAACAAAATAATTGTCAAAAGCGCCATACATATAAATATGAATAGAAAGAAAAGCAAAAATAATAATGCAACAATGAAATATAATTACAAATCAAATTGAAAAATGTTTAGCATAGAGGAAGGTTTTTAGTTTAAAAGGGATGGAATTGCTAACCATATTCAATTTTATATGAAGAATATCTTTATGTGCATTGTTGTGTACTGTTTATGCAGTAAACTTTTGATGTGTCTTTCATTACATTCACATGTCTTTTGTTATAATCTAATGCATTTACTTTAAAAATCTTCATTGATTACTTTTTGAGGAGTATGTGATCTTGCAAGCATTAATACACACATACACATGATCAAACATACTGCACTAAATACACAAAACTTGAATCCTGAAGTCTCAGTGACCGTACTGTATAAACTACCTACATGTGCATGGGAGTGCATACACTTGGCTCCATATTGCTCAGTATTTCTTGACACAGGATGGATCCCCCTCCCTCCTCCCCCTCCCCGACATCTGTGGCATTTCCAGGATCCCACATGTCTAATTAATATTGCATGGTCTGTACTCTTGTAAAATTACATTCAAACCAGGGAGGCAACCTTTGGTTTTGATGGATAATGATGACGTTGATGATGAAATTATATAACAAGCTGTGTAGTGTGTATATGATAACCTTGAGAATGGCTAGTGTCATCTGTAGCCACCGGGAATAGAAAAAAGAAAGATTTGAGGTCACTGCATCTGTTTGATTAGATTGACCTGATTTTTCACTCTGTCAGTGAATGCTTAAAAAATATTGATTTTAAATTTGAATTATAATTGGAGATGTTTCTCTATTAACAGCACACCATTGCATGTCAATTGGTGATGAGCCTGCATATCTCTCCTACCTGCAAGCTATAGGTTACAATCCCGACTACGTAGATGTCCGGTTCCGTTTGCAATAATCTTGACTTTAAAGCAACTTACCCGTGTTTTGCATTGCAATAGGACGATGTTGCTGTGCGCCTTTAGCTGGCCAGATTTATGATTTTACGACTGTTTTATTCATGAACTCTATCGGTCAAAATTTTCAGGTCTTTAACAAATTAATGAATATTGACTTTTAAGTTAATGACAGGTACTGTATGCAGTTAGCTATTTGTCAAGTTTTTTTAACCTATTACTTTTTGTTTTAAAGTTTATATATAAACTACATGTTCAAGATTATTATTTTTTTCTCATTTTCAATTCTGTCATAGTGAAATGATAGTGAAATTTCTCATGATAGGATGAATTGCAACCCATGAAATTATGACTTGCCATCTTGCTTTAAGCTTTTAAGCTTTGATAGGATGAATAACAACCCATGAAATTACGACTTACCATCTTGCTTTAAGCTTTAAGCGTGATAGGATGAAGAACAACCCATGAAATTACGACTTACCATCTTGCTTTAAGCTTTTGATAGGATGAATAACAACCCATGAAATTACGACTTACCATCTTGCTTTAAGCTTTAAGCATGATACGATGCATAACAACCCATAAAATTACAACTTGCCGCTTTAAGCATGATACGATGCATAACAACCCATGAAATTACAACTTGCCATCTTGCTTTAAGCTTTAAGCATGATAGGATGAAGAACAACCCATGAAACTACGCCTTGCCATCTTGCTTTAACCTTTAAGCATGATACTGTAGGATGAATAACAACCCATGAAATTACAACTTGACATCTTGCTTTAAGCTTTCCAGTCGCTCATTAAAGTGGTAACATTCGTGGCATGTGTGAGTCACACCTTCATACGTTTGGAAAACAGGCAGATTGAAGGAAATTGATCAAGATTATGTGATCAAGTTGTATAATTACAATTTGGGATAAGTCATTGGAAATTGAGATTTTAATTATTTATCTAGGGTATATTTAACCAGGGAGTTGTATAGCAACTCCATGATTTAAGCAGATAGTAACTGTACAGTATGGTACAGTATGTATGTACAGTATGACTGTATACATATATTGTATGTATGTAGTTTGCGTGCATGCGTGCTTGCATGTGTGTGTATGTATGCGTGTATGTATGAGCGTGCGGGTGTGCGTGTATGTAACTATTTCCCATCGTTTGTTCGATTATAATGTTCTTAAAACATTGAGACACTACAGTTGAGATTTGACCACTAAAAGTATAAATTACATGATCTATGCATGTCAAGCATCCTCCTGTTGGTGGACAGTTTTATACCAATTCACTTGATTATTGAGTATTGTAATTGACTAATATAGTAAGATCTATTGAGAAATCCAGCTAGACTTTTGCACCAAATTAATGCTAACAATCGGGAAAGCAATAAATAATTCATGCATTCGTTTCTCAACCTTTTTGCACCCTGGCAATTTGTGAAATTTCAGTACCGAGAAGCTCATTGAAAAATTTATCATGTTCGACTCATGCTGCATGAGTTGGTCAAGGCAAACATCTCATAATCCATCAGCGCTTTTATATAATTGCTTCATGATTCATATGTCATAATTATAGTAATGTACAGTGCTGTATGTGTCACTTTAAATAATTACTGGAAGAGCTCATCTCAGATATCAAAATGTCCCTGCTGTTCAGATTTTGTGACGATCATTAAATATGATTGGGAAAAATTCTGCCAGATAGATTTATTACCAGTTGTTTTTCTAGCACTGCTTTATAGTTGGGGTGTATTAAGTATAGACTGGTATCTCTTTCTGGGTATGTATATACTATGTATAGACCGGTGTCTCTTACTGGGTATATTATGTATAGACCGGTGTCTCTTTCTGGGTATGCTCATATTCTTAGCTTACACGACATCGTCAGCTCTCGTAAAGGGCTCAAAAGGGGTAATTTGTTGAGATATGGATACTGCTCGCTCAGGATATATCTGGACCGATGTTGTGGCCTGTCAGACTTCGTTGCTATAAAGTTAAAACGCTAAAATAAAGTTAGAACGCCAGTGAGCTCCACGATCTCTCCATGCCACATGAAGGAACGACCAAACAGAGGGCATGACCTCACACACTGAATAAACATGAGGCCCACTCTCTTACTATGTAAAGGCTGATATCTCTTTCTAGGTATGTGTATACTATGTATAGACTGGTATCTCTTACTGGGTATATATATGTTATGTATAGACCAGTGTCTCTTTCTGGGTATGCTCTGGTGCATGAACTGCCTGCATTACCACCGACTGCGTACATGCAAGAAGGTCTCTGTAATTGGGACGGCATTGATATGTTTCACTGTGGTTTGTTATATTGTTAACAATTGAGGTGGCAGCTGAAGGAGAAGCTTCTCTCTCATTTTTGAAAATCGAGATAGAAAGTATGGTTTTCCCTTCTCTCCCTATCCCTCCCCGCCCCCCCCGCCATTCTACCTAAAGGGATGAACTCCATGGTATAGCTGGATCCTTTACGTTCGTACTACTGTTACAGGTCTCAGAGGCTGATAAATTTATTGGATGTTATTAGAACACAAGAAACAGCCGTAGTAAAAATGTTACAAGAATAGACTTTGCTAAAACTGCATACATAAATCCCTTTTTGGGCATCTACAATATGATTAAATGCTTGAATAGGGAAAGGCTCCAAACTGTGCTGGCTTTCTGCCCCACTCCATCCAGGTCTCTCATCAAAACCAGGTTAGTTTTAGAGATTGACTCTTTTGTAAGTGTGGAGACATTAACTGACGATGACTTTTGCAAAATAATAATAATAATTAAGAAAAAAAAAGCACTTTTGCACAAGAACCAATATGGTGAATAACACTTCAGGGAATATTCTGGTATATATAGTTTTTTTTTAAATGCATGTGAATACTTTTGTTGGGATATATATTCCTCTTCTGAGTTTGGAGTACATATCGTGCTCCCCCCCCCAAAAAAAAAATTAAGGTCATTGCAGCTGCTTTGACATGAAGGCTAAAGCATGCAACCCAGAATTATTTTCATGTTAAAACAATACTGTTTCAAGCAAATGGTAGTCCTGATGGTTTGTTACGATCTTATCCAGATGTCAGTCAAAAGTGTTTTGGCTTGTACAGTAGATGGATGATCCAGAAACCCAGAATAAAATAATTAATTAAAAGTATGTTAACATTTAGGTCAAAAGATCCCCCAGTGGACCTCAAAGTAGAAGTGTGGTTGAAAGAGAAATGCTGCCATATATATATAAGAGTGACAGGGACTGAGCTGGACCTTGGGGTTACCACCCCTCTAGCACACTTGTTGACTTTTACTTGACCTTTATATTTTTCCTTTTGGCTTGATCGGCTTTCCATGCAAGCCAAACGGAGCCTATGTTTTCAGTTCATGACATTTCGGCGATGTGTCCATTGGTCCATCAGTTCAATGGCTGCTATTTAGTAGGCACTCCAAATGTTGCGAACTGTTTCATTAAATTCTAACACATATTATGTTGAAAACCAGGTTTTATAACAACCGTCAATGAGTACAAGATAGAGATTAGACTTTAGAAGGAGGGAATTCAAAGTAACCTGAGCTGCTGAGCTTGTAATTATAGGTAAAGGAGCTAAGCTCATATAAATGTCATTAATGTCATAGACTGAGAGATTTATTGTGCTGTTAATGGAGTGGAATTATTACCACGGTGTGATTTAAAGTTAACTCTTTTCTATCAAATGAATAAAGATTGGATTTTGTAGTTAGTAGGTATTCTCCTAAATAATTGTACAGTAATAACATGATAATCATGGTTAATGAAACACTGACACATCAAGAAAATAACACTCTTTCAGAATTTACAAGAGGACACATTTTCTCTAGTAAAACTTTAGCCAACTCATTGATTTGATTAATATACTCCAGTAGCATAAGAATTAGTTGGGGGAGTAAAGAAATTACATCGGCATATGCCATTGCATATTGTTGAATGGCATGGGGGTTGGTTGGGGGAGGGGGGGGGGGAGGGTTTTAGGTTAAGGTGACGGTATTTTTGTTGTGGAAATTCCGGGACATGATATCAGTGTTGGACCTCCTCGTGTTGACATCAATGGGTAGTTACCTGCTCTGTGCTTTTGGTTCCGATGTTTTTGCATCCATCGAAACCTAAGAAGTCAAGTTGTATGCATACATTTGTGTGTGTATGTGACACCCTAGCTTGTACACACAGTATCTCAAGAAGGAAATTCCGCAGGTGATTGATGTCATATATACTTGGTTTAAATGTTGGTCATGGTCAGTAGATGATCCCAGTTGT
>JXUT01142271.1:0-25556 GCA_000934455.1 Apostichopus parvimensis
AAATTTGAACAGTGTTAGCTGGAGATGTGTATGTAATAAGATTAGATATCAAACATGCTTGATTCATAGTAAAATGCTACTCAAAACTATCCTATGTTTAATCATGCTCACATTAACGACATTAATGAAAAAAACCTAAAGCATGTTATAAATTTGGAAAAAGGATTTAACAGTTGCATCATTTTCTCATCCTGGTCAAATGTTTTTGTTCCTTCTACAGTCAACTGGCAAATGTAAACTGTCACTTAAAGCTACCCAATTATGGTTTGCTTGGACACTGACCCCAAATGCTTATTCAAAGAAACATACTAGTAAAAGCCTTATCTACATTTAATTCATCTCACATTGACCCTTCTCCACCCTTGCTTTAGAAAATTAGCCCTGTCTTGCATTCTGACTCTGGAAAAGGATGTAAAATGTTCTCTCATTTGTAAATTTCTCACCCAATATTTGTACATTCTCATAGTTGGAAATTGCAATTTTCAAATGTTACCTTTAGAAAATCAATCCAGACCATCTGACTGAGGTCCCTGATGAACCTGGAAATGAATGTAAATTGTCTCATATAAGATGATCATAAACAATTTTTGTACCTTTCATAAATGGAACATGTAAATTTAATGAATTATTAACATATCTAAAATTTGAGAAGTATCAGCTCAAAAAAATTTAGTGAGTCACACCACCTTTATGGATTATACTTTTTAATTTCTATTATTATGAACTGTTTCTTAAAACCTATCCTATTTTTGATGACTCTTGTCATGACGTTTACCACATCAGTTAAGACAATGAGACTGAAGAACCTTAGAAACCTTGCAGTGGATGTAAAGTGTTGTCTCATTTTAAGCATCCTTAACCAGTGTTGAACCTTACCTACAGTATATAGTTAAAACTTGTAAATTTAGTGAATTATTAGCAGAGTTAATGTTTGAGAAGTGTCAGTCAAACAATTTTTACTGAGTCACACCACATAATATTTATAAATTTCTATTATTGACCAGAAATCTCTTTCATTTTCATATATCTCTTTTGTTCTACTGTGCAACTAACCTTTTTTTTTTAATCTTCTTTCAATTGTGCAAAAGATTTGTCACCAAAGAGTACTATTCAAATTATTTACTGTGGTTGGCAAATTCTCTTGTTATGTCCAGTATTCAATCCAAAAGCAAGAACGTAAAATTAGTAGAATAAATATCACATCAATCTCTTGTTTCAAACAAAAGATTAGTACTTATTACTGGTAAAATGTTAATAATACCTGTATCTCAAAATCTCCTTAATAAGATAAACTAAAAAATAATATACCTCTCTTATTCTTTCATTGCTTACCAATTGAACTTCATCAGCAAAAATTTCATTTAATGGTAGATAAATGCAAAGAGAATCGGTTCATATTTTGCAAATATACCAGTCGTTTATAAACTCTGTTAACCGATAATTTGCTCAGTATTTTAATTATTGACATCTTGAAAGAAAATAAATATGTGACTAGGTAATGGCCATGCACCTGTTTAAAATGTAATCCTTATGCATATTCATCATTGGGATTACAGATGTCATCTTGTTGGCATTATTCAGGTGGATAATTTGTATTTTATCTTCGCAATATTTACTTTTCAAAAGGTCTTACTTTCTTTGCACATGGTTGTGATTCGTTCCGATGAAGGGAGATTCTGTGAGATAGTCAAGTGAAGGTATCCTTGAAGTCTTGTATAAACCAATTTCTTTTCTTTGTGTATAAAACTAGATTTAATTTGATAGTTTTATTATGAAATCGGTGTAGCGATGAAGCTTTGTAGTGCAAACCAGGTTGTGTTTTGAGGTACAAAAAAAATGTATTGTATTTAACAAATTGTATTGTTTCAACAAGATGGTGTTAGAATATCCCCAGCTAGAAAAATTTATGCAATTTTTTTTTTTTTGTTGAATTTTTTCTATTTGTTGTGCTAAAAAAAAAGGTACTTAAATTACTTTCACTCCTAACCGGCTGCAAAAAGCAATCATTTAAATTTCTTAATTATAATTTGTTGTCTCCTGCAGATGTTGTCATGAAACCCAATACTTGCACACACATGTAGAGTAGTACATTATATAAAAATATTCATCAACTCCTGGACTGATAATGCCGGGAACATAGCAGTGAAGGGAGGGGGGGGGGGTTAAGGCTCTTACTCTACTTACATAGCCCGAGAATGGAAAAAAATCAGAGTAACTTCTCTTTTTGATATGTATTTTTATGCTTCAACAAAACAGCTTTACCCTGGTCTTCCATAAGTGGCTCAAGTCCTGTTATGACTCCTGCCCTCTCTCAGTCAACAGTTTACCCCCCCCCCCCCAACAGTAATACCTTCATATATCACTGAAATGTCAGACTATGCTGATATCTTTTGTTTATTCTCTGGTTTCATCATTTCAGTGGTGCTATTAGAAATGGACAAAATAAATAGGAAGGTAAACTACAGTTTTAACCAGTTCTTAAAGTCAGCATATTTTGTAATGAAAACTGCTATTTCCAAAAAAAGCTTCTACATATTTGCTCTCCTGTGGAAATTTTCCAGCACTTTTTTATGTTGTTGCTAAAAACCTTGAATATTTACAACATTTTGACAATTTGTTCTTGTATCAAGTTGTTCACCATGCTTCATTATTCCCCCCGCGCCCTTCCATTTTCTTTTTACTGAATAGAGAGAAAAATTTTTTATTGGACTGATTCATTGATTGATTTATAATAGTTTTAAATAAACTCATATACCTTTTTGAAATTTCATCAAACCAAAGGGAAAATCAGCAGTAAAGTTATATAACTTGTTGCTATTTTTCCAGACGTTTTGTTTCTGAAATTTTGTAATTTGAAGAGTAAACCTAGCCAGAAATCATCTGATGATGGAATGGCTTCCCCTATCATCCTTGAACACTTTAGTCAGTCGGTAGTGTTTGTTTAGAGATTGAGACATATCCGTCATTCGTCATTGAGAAAACGGATGCAGACAATTATCCGGTTACCCCTATTTTGTTAACTTTACGTGGAGTTATTCAATATATTTGCATTTTGCAGTGTATCTCTACACCCATGAATCATCCGTAGAGGAGAGCTTTATTTACATATGTACCCCCTGATTGTTTTATTGTAAGTGTGTACACATAATGTGACGTGGAAATAAAATATGTTATCAATCAAATCATTATCTCTTTGCATCCAGCTGCCTTGGTTTATTTTCTCCATTGACAATTTTTTTTTTTTTTTTGTCACTGGCAGATATTTGTTACAATGTAACATTTTAACCTTCCAAGTGTTTGCATTTGTTTGACAAGAGAGACATTATGTGTGATAAAGAGTCTACATTTGAGGCAACATCACAGGCTCAGTTGTAACAAGTATCTTCATTTTAATGTCAATTTTAACCCGTTACCAGTGATTTTCAGGACTCCAAGTCGTGCCGTTGACTTGATTCAGTGTACTATCTATGTAGGGAAATATGTCACTTGACTATGAAATATATACATTACTAATCGACTTGTTCCAACACTGGGAAATGAACATGTGGCATTATATTACTGTGCTCATTGTCATTGTTATGAATAATGTTTCCTTTTCAATGCAAACAACATGAAATTTAATAACGCTTAATGTTTGCATTTTTTAATGTGAGGCTGAACATATGAAGGACAATAATGATAGAGGTTAAACCTATATAGTTTTACTGTTTTACTGTATCTATCATACACTATTCTGTATTATACAACACCTAATGATATTCCGGCCATTTGATTGGTCAATTGCTCGTCGATTACATGCAAAATCCGCTCTATTGCACGCTATGAAATAGAACCATGCGTTATACTTTTTTGATAGCAATTTTTTCAATGGTAAGAGAGCAGAGAAACCTGTCTGTTCAAAACAATCTGTTGCATGAGTGCATTTTATATCCAATTATATCCAAATTTGAAGGTGTTGTATAAAACAAATAATGAATGGTTTCCATTCGTTCAATAGTGCAAATATTTCATTCGTTGAAAGATGTAATTTGTTCCATTCAACTTGGCTGCGCCTCGTTGAATGGAACATTCCATCTTTCAACTTGTGAAATATTTGCACTATTGCACTCATAACCATTCATTATTTGTATATTATACAACACCTAATTGTATTCTGGTCATTTGATTGGTCAATTGCTCGTTGATTGCATGCAAAATCCGCTCTATTCCACTCTATGAAATAGAACCATGGGTTATACTTTTTTTGGTAGCACTTTTTTCACTTTTTTTTTTTCACTTTTTTGGTAGATACGTATTTTGTATCAGGCCTAGGCCTGGACGTAGGTCTTTAACACAAATATCCAATTTTGAAGGTGTTGTATAAAACAAATAATGAATGGTTTCCATTAGTGCAATAGTGCAAATATTTCATTCGTTGAAAGATGTATTTTGTTCCATTCAACGAGGCGCAGCCGAGTTGAATGGAACATTCCATCTTTCAACTCATGAAATATTTGCACTCATAACCATTCATTATTTGTATAACATAACATAAACTTAAAGGCATTGAAGACTCGCCCCAAACCGTGTGCGGCCATCTGAAAAAGTTAATTTTCCGTTGCTTGCAAGTGACGTTTTGTTCGTGACGCTACAAAATGCAGACAGTAGGCTACAGTAATGAAACGTGATAACTTGTTATCTTTAGCTGGACCTGAGATGTCCATCGCTGTATTGTTTGTACAAGCTGTAGCAAGCTGTGTGTGTGTTTTTTTTTTGCGATCGATGGTGGTGTCTAACACTTCTGTTACACCTCATTCGAAACTAGGTCAGATTACAGGCATTAGACGTTTCTTTTTGCGCGAGTCTTCACACCCTTTAACTATTGAAAGACATTTGTTAGTTTTTCTAATAATTGTTATCACATTAATTCATTAGTTTTCCTACAAAATTCACAAAACTTTTATGTCTGCTATGACAAAGCAAACCATACTCACATTATAGAAAGATTCGAATAAACAAAATGTATGTTACTATAGTGCCTTTGAACCTGATAGAAAAATTCGCGCTTGGAACAGTCAAGTTTGTTACTGACGTTTCAACTTTTCACACCTCTCTAGCAACCAGGCCTTGAACTAGTTCCACGACAAAAGTTTCAGTTGCAATTGGCCTACTGCATGCTCGCAAGTCATTCAGCCTCTAAGCAAGATCGTTCTAGGATCGAAACGTCATGCCCACTTAATTGTACACTTTCTCTTACACAGGCTCTTAAGTGGATAAGCAGTTTGCTAACAAATTTGTTTTATATTTACTTCAATTAAAATATCGGCAGACAAACTACTTTAGTATAGTCAGCCTTTTCAAGTTCATCAATCAAACGGAAGATGGTGTCTTACTTGCTGTTCCCTCCCTCGTCGTGATGTACAGTGGAATTACGGTGGATGAAGCTAGGCTATATTGAAAACGCCGGCTGTATATATGAGATATGGTAGCCTATACACCATGGACAGAAATATCGCCATTTGTGTTAGACTCGCGTTTTATCCGCTATCAATCATTAATAAAGTAAATCGAGTTATATAATCAGCTCTAAAATCTATTGGATAATGGTAGTAGTGGCAATATTAAAGTATCCATATTTTGCCTTGTTTTTAAACCCCGAAATTACTATGTTTCTCTTCTTTGCTTTGCCTCGTATGAAAATTGGATGAAACTGCAGGTTACTTCATACTAACACGTGATGAAATAAAAATGATATAGATTTACCGGACAGCTTACAATTTCTTTCAAAAGCCACCCCCCCCCCAAAAAAACGATATATATATATTTATATAAATTAAAATAAAAACATGACAAAGGCTAATATAAACTGGCATATCCCTCAAATGATATAACAGTACCAGTGCACCTTGTACGTACAGTAGCTCGCTTTTTGTTTTTGCTAACCTTTGCGTATATGTTTTAGTGCATGACCTTATTACTAGCCTGTACTCCAGCCATTTTTATATGTTGGTGCCGTCTTGTTGTGAATAATTGAAGGAAATAATTTCTGGTCATAATTTATTAGTCATTTTTTTTGTCTTTTCAGTTAAGAAACACACATAACTCAAATACGGTTCAATATTTGTTAAATATTTTGAGATTTGCAACTTGAAAATGTAGTGCGTGCTTTGTAAAATGAATTCGAAAAATAAAATGGTGAGATACTTTCTACATTTCTTGTCAATTTTCCCCCCTATATTATTTACGACGTAGGCCTGTTTGTATCGTACTATAACACTAGCATGGAAAACGCCCGAAAAGTATAGTTCACAAGACTTAATGAATTGTGACATCCTTTTTTTTTAATATGTCTCCGTTAACTAAGGAGTTCAGGAGTAGTTTATACCGATCTGAAGAATATTGGAATGGTTTTTCTGCTTAACTGGACATGACCAAAACCACGTAATATTTTACGAGTGGCGGAAGCAGGTACGAGGTAACTGAACATATCAGCATCTCCAGCTGTGAAGGACAATTTAACGGCCACAATACGAGGATTTCAAAACCATAATAACTTTAAGCGCACTAAATATTTGTGTAAAGAAAAACTCCCTTTTGTCAAGATTGAGGAATTTTTATATCAGGGCGAGTTATGATTCAAAAGCATCAGATGAACATTTCCACCTTAAAATTCGAAGATAAGGGCATGGTACATCCCCATGTCAAACTAAGAGTAACGATATAGCGTATTACCGTAGTTCGGTAAAGAAAGTAGAGACAATAAATATTTGAGAAAAGGCATTGAATGTTACATTAAAATGCCTGTTGCTTCGGTTGTAGTTAACAAAACTGAGATGATAAATAGAGGGCGGGCAATTGGAGAAGGGCGAAGTTAATTATTGGAGGAGACTTTGGATCTGAATGTTGAAAGAATAACGGTGCGAACGACATTGAAGTACATAAGTGATAATGCCGAAATGGTAATGTGCCCTGTCTGCAATTTGTCCTAAAAATGAGGGCTATACGGCGATAAAAAAGAAATGTATAAAAGTGATGGCAGTATTCACATATTGTTTTCAGAGCCGATCATTAAAGGAAAAAAATCCGGAGGGTGCAACCAAACATCGAGTTCACGAAAACCAGCGAACCATCCAAAGAAAACACCGGTTTAAAATAAATTCCCCCTCCCATACCAACCTCCTTCCTGCGGGCGCCCATGGCTATCCGCTAATTAGTAACATTATTAAGCGATCCAATCTCAAGTTTTGTAATTAAGGATATCTTTAGGCAGAATTTTAATCTGAATATGTTACCGTATAAAGTTACAACAATTTTATGTTTTCTAATTGCGTTACGTGCTGCATCTGAGGAACTGAGCTTACGGTTTTATATTAGACTATACAATTCAGTCACTTTAATTGAGGAATTTCAGCTGTGTAAAGAGTCATTTCCCAAAGTGAACTGATAGCTTTGTTTAGCGGATTACAACGTATCAAAATTAATACTGATCTTTTACTTTAACCACCTGTAATATTAATTGATAGATACTTTGAGGGCAAAATTATCTGGGAATTGCTACAAAATCTAAAAAGGCAAGTTGCTGTAACATCTTAACACTGATAAAGACGGTAATGCTGTTTGTATAGATATGAACAACATTATTCTAGTGGGTCTTAATATTCTTCTCATGCGGAACCTCATTCAGGACGATTTCTTGATATATTTAGTGATAATAGGCTTCACCGTATAACTATATAATACAGCAACGCATTTCAAGTACATATAATCGTACATTTAATCAAAGAAAATCCATTACATAGGTTCTGGTAAAATTTCTGAACCATTTTGTTCCTATGAATCAAAGAAACTTTCCTCATAAAGCTGTGCTGACCCTTAGATAAAAGTGACGATTTTTACGAAGTAATAGAGTTACTCCATCTATTACCACTGTACCTACTTCGTAGCATCTATGGCTTTGGTATGCATTAGAGTTCCTTTATAGAGAACTCTAGTATGCATTATAGTTCTTTATAGAGAACTCTAGTATGCATCGCGTTAGAACGCCCTCTAAACTTAAAGGGGACACACATCCAACAGTCATTTCTTGTCTTATAGGACAGAGGTCTTTATGATGAATAGCACCCAAAACAGCTAAATAAACTCTCGCTTTGTTGGGGAGATATCCTACTTGAAGAGGTGTGACGGTTGAGAGTGACACTAACGCCATCATTATGATATTTCCTTAAACCCTGCCCAATTCGCTGTTTAATTCGTGACTCGAGCCATGACTTGTTACAAACCTGACTTTTGTTTAGACGCAGCCTAGCAAAATGGTGTTGTAACTACAACACAATGCGCTTTACAACTTTGGCATACATTTTCTTTGTCAATAAGCAGCAATATGAAGAATTTGTATTTCTGACCACATATTAAATGGAAAAAATATTGCAGAGTACCTTATTGTGAGTAATAACTAGTAGAGTTTGTAACAGCAACAACCAAAAGACGATAATTTGCTTTATCATAGGCCTACCTCATGATAGGGCCCAGGATTATTTTATAAAAGGGATTGGGTGTGACAGTTGGGTCGCTAAAGTAATTCGACTACGGTTTAAGTTAGCTTAATTATTTACTTTAAATGCAAAATATTCCTAGAATATTTTATTTATTGGTTTTATGCCATTCGCTATTTCGCTTATCATGAGGCCACCGCGTGGTTAATACCACATTTTTAGAAAAACGTACATCTTTGTAAAAAAAAAAAAATTCACGTAAATCAATACATTTTGAGTCGTTAAGAGAGATCTTGCAACGTGACCTGGACACCATGACTCGTTCCGTGACTTACGTGAACTTTGAATTGTGTTAAATTTGTCTGATTTACTTTGAGCTTCTATTCGGTATGATATAAATATTAAAGTTTCCATCTGTTAACTATTACAGTACTGGTGCCATTCTGATTGTAACGATTGAATAGGATAACTAAATAATTGCCTTATGTTTACTTTTTAGTTTTGTCAAGTCAAGTAATATTTGGAAATAAAATCAACCACAACTTTTGATTCAACAATGGGATGGCTATATTAGAGCCAATGAATTTATTATATATAGCTGAGTCATACATTTTTGAAACGTCTTCAAAACTGTAGTTACCTATATGCGAACTTCATGTGTGAGACGAGTGTTACGAATGAAATGCATCTGAAGTGTAGTATTCCAAAATATTCCTTCTCTGTAACAAAGAGGACGTAAAATATGTTCAAACAAAATGTGTAAAACTAAACCTTGCGTTTACACGTGGAACACAGGCTACACATGAATTGGGAACAAGAGAAGGATGGAAAGGCATCCGACAGTTGCCCAAAGTAAATCAAATGTTTTGCGGTTTCTAGATTGGCTACTTTGAAAATGTTTCTAAAGAAGGGGAAACTAGCATATTTTCAATGTGCAAATGATGGTTTAAATGTTGATTAATTGTTTTATTAAAAGACCTTATCGATATCATTCAAAGTATACCTGTTATCTATTTACAGTTTCTACAACTTATAACACTTTAAACACGACACTTAGTAGTTACACTTGCATTGCCCAAATAACAGAAGTTTGAAAGGTGATATGTCATATTTAAAAAAAAAATCCTTACACCTTCATTTATTAGTTGTTCCCCTTAAGTGTTTAAAACCGAATTGATAAAAAAAAAAAAAAAACTCGAAAAAATTAATGTCACGGTATCATAATTACCTGTAAGGTACTTTTTTTTCTTAGTTTTAATATCAACAAGAATGTTGAAATTGACAGGAGTGTCTTTTCCTTCATTTTGCAATTAATTGATACTTTCGATTTTGATGAGAAATCTGATAATACTTTAAATAATCATGTTGTCTATTGTTTACATAATACACACCCTAATGACATTAACATGTCATACTGATTACTCTTTGATATAGAGATGGTCACGTTTCCCCGCTTACAGCTCAAAAATAGTTAGCTAATGTAATTTACAACACGCTAATTGACATAACTTACACGAGGACATCCTGGTACTGTATGCGGTTTAGTATTAATACCAGTCCCTAAAATCTCCGTTTAATCAGTGTCAGTTTCTAATATGGTGACATTGAAAGATATGAACATATATACATACCCTCTCGACGTAATTGCATGAACATATACGTTTTTTTTTTTCTTTTACATTTGATATTCATAAAGGAGGTTTAATTCGACTAAGGTATATGATGCATAGACTTTGACCGACTACAAACTAAATTAAGTTCTTTGCAAATGTGCAGTAACGTAGGAAGGTACTTTTGGGGGGGGGGGGGGGGCTGAAGACTGATGGCCAGCCTGGGGAGGGTCTAAGGGGAGGGGGTGCCCCCCTCCCCTTTTGAAATTATTTGCATTTCGAGGTAGCCTCAGATGCAATTTGGTGCAATATAGCACCCTTCAACACCCACTCCATTTTGTAAATAATTTTGCATTTTCACCTGGACTTAGATGCAATTTGGTGTTCCAAATGAGATTTTTTTCTCATTTGGAAATGAAAAAGGGGTATTCTGACTTGCGAAGCGGGGGGGGGGGCGGAATGATACTTCAGCCCCACCATATTTTTCACTGGGGGGGGCCCCCCGGTTCCTACGCCCTTGCAAATGTGAGCATGTGCTTTACAAAGAATTAGATGGTGCTATATATCGATTAGCACATGTTTCTAGTTAGACCTATTTGAAAGAATCGCAATGTGTTAAACTTGACGAAAACAATTATTCTAAGTTTTGTCAATGTGACTTTCAATTTTTAATTATGAAAATGGAAATAGATATTTGTTATTGCACGTCGAACGAATCTGGGCGTTTCCAAATAATACTTCAAACTATCCGTTGGGTTGCATGTGCGATGACAATATTGGTTTTCGTGGATATCCCCGAAAATAAATCGTTTAAGCTATAAACTAGTTCAAATATTTAGGATATAGTGAAATTTGTTGTCCGTCATCATCGCCGCCCATCAGTAGGTCTGATAAATGGCATATTGTGTAATATTTTAGAATCAGCAGAAAGCTGTTTCGCAGAGTGGGATGGAATGCAACAGTTTCTGTTAAAGCTTGCATTGTAGGCTATTTTGCTTGGCTCGGCTTGATTTTACCCAATTCATATATTAGTCAATGGTTATTGACGTCAATGGAGACTAAATGTATGTATGTATGTATGTATATATGTGTGTATGTATGTATGTATATGTGATCTTCCCGCAAGCAGGAACTCGCGTCAGCATTAATACGTACTTCAGTGTCTGTAAGGTCAGTTCTAACATCGCCTGGGTAAGGTCTACATCAGTATAAGTACATGCAATGAAAACAAAATGTTTCAAAAAATCATGTTACAAACTTATGGATTGAGTATGGTAATCTGGATGAACTAGCAAGGACTTTTCTCCGAGTTTGGGCACCATTTTACCTCCACGAACACAGACCAAAATGGAGTAGTCTACTGTACCACATATCAAACGTGTTTGTATGTATGTGTGGGTGTATGTATGTATGTATGTATGTACATCGCACTCCATTGCAATATGGCTTTGGTAATCACTGGGACTAAAACGACCTTTGAATTAAATTCTTCAGCCACCACTAATAAACAAACGTTATCAGTGAATCGTAGGGCTTGGATAGAATATGGAGGCATATATAAATGTACTACGGGATATATATATATATGTGTGTGTGTGTGATTACGATGATTGGTTTGATCGGGCACGATGCGACAATAAAGGCCTACTCCGTGTCCCAAACGCCAATGGATGTGAAAATGCAAGCGTATTAGAATAACAGGAGAAAAATATTCAATAACTCAACCGTAACAGCACGCAAGGATACAGCAAAGTTCAAACTTTAGATCTTGCCCTTAATAGTGTATCGGTCGTTGAAGTTGGAACGTTTGATAACACACCGCATCTTCGAAATCTTCTGCTTTCACACAACAACTTGAAAGAAATACAAGTGGGTTCTTTTACAGAAACGACGTTTATAGAAAGTTTATAGAAGCCATCCATGAACATGTTTTCAGTAACCTAACAAAAGCAATGACCATTTATTTTGATAATAATCAAGTTAAGTTTCTTGAGAAATGTAGCTTTAATAGACCCTTGCGATAAGAAGGCTTTGTTTGAGCAATAACAATATTTCTGTACACGACAAAGAAATATTCAGAAATGTGTCCAGTTAGATCCCCATCAAATCAAATGATTACTATTGCTCTTTTTAAGGTCTGTATTTTCGGATAACAGAATAACAACCATCTCGTTACCAATTCATCTGGGACTCATTTCTACTTTAGACTTGACTGATGTATACATTACACTACTATTACGCAATCAGACAGTACCGTGTCGTATATTCATGTGACTAAAAGTTTTCTGTGCGGTGGGAATCCCTATATATTTGTGACTGTGCGTTCATTACACTACAATCACTGTTTAAGAATATTTCATCTCAGAATCACGATTTCTATTCACATCCAAGTCAAATAACCTGCATATGCATGGCAAGATGTGTTCTTTGAAGTGGATCAACCGTTGCCATCTTCTTGCACTGAAGATGGTGAAATGATATAAATGACGTCACAAGAATAACAATATCACTATCTATTTATACACGTGCATGTGCCACAGGAACTATCACAAGGTTACCGTCGAGGTTCCAGTTAAACCACGCACTGACTATAGCATTAATAGAAATAAGGATAGAAGGACGGTGAGCATACGATATTTGCGATAAAACACGACCTCCATCTCACATTGGTCTATTTGACGAAGTAGCCAAAGTTTAATTTCGTGGCTATTTTCAATAATTAAGGGATAAAGAATTTCACAGTGGTAAGCTATACTTAAAGGCATGTATACATGTAGGCCTATATAGTTAGAGCGCGAAATCAAACAGCGTGATCCATAAGTATAAGCTGTGTTTTAAGATTTCGTTTGGTATGGAACGCGAAAATGGCAAACTTATTTCGTTGTCTAAACTAAGTTTGTTGTTGGCTCAACTAAAGTTGTTGTGGCTGTTTTACCGTGCTGTTGTACAAACTCACGTTGAAACTTTCGTTGTCTAAACTTACGTCGTTGTCTAAGTTTGTCTAAAGGTTAAACGTCTAAAGTTTGTCGTCGTTGTCTAAAGTTTGCCCTCTTCGCGTTCCATAGTTTGGTGATCAAGCCATATGAATTTCAAACATAGTTCGAGAACCATTCAATTCAACTTTGGTGTTTAAGTTGTCTTTCTTTTTACGTGGTTTAAACTATTTGATTGGTGCTTACATAAAATTATTATTTAATAGAAAAAATTTCTTCCCATCCAGTTTTTTATGTATCCTGCTGTTTCATTCGTAAACTGTATATGACCGATTATCTGAGACAGTCTTGACGGGGATTAAGCGGAATAGATGAACATATTATATATTCAGATACCTGCAGGCCATTTCTTAAATAATCAAAATGTACTTGGTGTATATAGATTGTATAAAACTCAGTACAAAAATTAGCTTTGATATTTCTCTGTAACGTGGCGGCTACTACGTATATGATAAGTATATTTTGCGGTTGATTTCCGCATAAAAATAACCTGCGTCAATGTTTAGCCTAGAGAGAGAGATTCGGGGAAATAATGTTGATGCTATCCACGTCCTATGTCGTTTCTCATCCTAGTAGAAGAATCTAGAATCAAATTTGTCTAAAGCAGTACAAACCGTTTGATCTCACAGCATTATCTGGCGCAACTTAGGAATCCACCATATTAATACTAGATGACAACCTTCGTTGGGTGCATTGTAACTTAAATACACCTTTACATGGGTTAAAGGATTTTCATAATGTAGGCCTAATATCAGGTTAATATATAAATCAAATTACACTGAATTGTTTTGTACATTTTCAGCGGCCACGAGCTATTCAAGGGTAGAATGGCAACTGTTTCCATATTGACAAGCAAATGGTTCAATATTTTTTGGATCGTCAGCTGTAAGTTACTGGCAACGTCTTCTGCTCCATCGATTACCGAATTGGCTCAGCCTGCTGAACATTTGAACAACCCGCTCACGGACCTGAAACTGACCTGTGGAGAGATATGTGATTATGATGATCGGTTTGATCGGGCACGATGCGACAATAAAGGCCTACTCCGTGTCCCAAACGCCAATGGATGTGAAAATGCAACAGTACTAGAATTACATGACAATTATATTCAACAACTCAACGGTAACAGCACGCAAGGATACAGCAAAGTTCAAACTTTAAATCTCGCCCATAATAGTGTATCGGTCGTTGAAGTTGGAACGTTTCATAACACACCGGAACTTCGATACCTTCTGCTTTCTCACAACAACTTGGAAGAAATACAAGTGGGTTCTTTTACAAAAACGAAATTTATAGAAAGACTATATCTAGAACATAACAAATTAGAAGTGATCCGTGAACATGTTTTCAGTAACCTAACAAAAGCAATGACCATTTATTTTGATAATAATCAAATTCGCTTTCTTGAGAAATGTAGTTTTAGTGGACTGTTGCGACTACGAAGGCTTTGTTTGAGCAATAACAATATTTCTGAACTCGACGAAGAAATGTTCAGAAATGTGTCTAGTCTGGTAACATTAGATCTCCATCAAAATCAACTGATTACTCTTCCTCGTGGTCTGTTTGAGGGTTTGCATTTTCTGAGACGAGTAATTCTGTCCGAAAACAGAATAACTACCATCCCGTTACCAATTTATCTGGGAATCATTTTTCCTTTAGAGTTGATGGATGTGCGTAACAATGATATTACGCAATTAGCAAGTATCCTGCCGTATATTCATGTGACTGAAAGGTTTCTGTTCGGTGAGAATCCCTATATATGTGACTGTGCGTTCATCACACTACAATCACTGTTCAAGAATAATTTATTCCTAGAACAAGTTATGTATATACGTTCAAGTCCTGTATCTTGCATGTGGCAAGATGTCATCTTTGAAGTAGATGTGCCGTTGCCATTTGCTTGCCCTGAAGATGGTGAAATGATAAATGACGTCACCACAGCAACATCACCATACTTAACGGATCCTTCAAAGAGAACTGAGTCGCAATTTACTGGAGAGGAGGTATCAACTGAGAGCAAAACAATTGATTACGTTGGTAATACAGTTAAAACTGATCAGATGGAGCCGACGGATCCTGGAGTTAGAAATCCGATATATGACTGGTTAATCATATACTGTTCAGTCCTAATAACACTTGTTCTTGCGTCTTTAATCTACTTCGTCAAGAGTTTATGTTGCCAATCAATACCAATTATCCGCGTTTAAGGACTAGAACACTCCTGTCTGGACTCAAAATATACCGGTGCTGTGGCCGAGTGGATAAAGGCGGTGGCATATGAAGCAATGATGCTTAGCAATCGGGAGGTTCCGGGTTCGAAATCCGGCCGTGTCATAGTAAGGTGGGTTTTTCATCCAAGAGCAATCTACGGTTTTCCCATCTGAAATGACTTTCTAAATTTGAGTTTAAAATGTTGAGTGGAAGCCAACCGACGTGTAAGTTGTAATCCATAAGTCTTTGCGGGTTTCTCCCACATTTGTGGTCGCTCAAGCGTCGTAAAAATAACTGCTGGTTATTATCATATTATTAGTATTAGTATTATTCGAGTCTAATTCGAGTCTAATTTTCGATGGACTAGCTCTGACCTGCACTCTCCGTCAGGTAGTTTATCAAGGCCACATATAGTTATCTTGATGCAGCATTTTTGAGTTGATTTGTAACTTTTCGTCACTTTAACGGCGCAATTTATATATATATTCACACATAACTTGTTCATTCTAACTAAGAGTATTGTTCGTTACAAAAGCTTTATAAAACCATAATTGACTAGTTAGTTCCCTTTTAATCCTGGTCAGAAACCGGACAAAACTATGTGCTCCAGAAATTTGATTTCATTTGATTTCATACACAGATTTCATACACAGTCGTTTATTCATATGCTTTAAAATTATACAACAAATGTCTTTACATTGCTGAATATCGAACTGATTTTCATCAGAATTCGATCCCTCATTCATGCGCAAGTTTTAACAGTGAAATAATGTAATAAAGTTATCAAAGATGAAAATATTTTAAAACGGTTTCATTTAATACATAGGACGCGAAGCAACACCTCTCATCACAATAGGGCAGTATTTTGTTCAAGGGCAACTTTGAATACTTCAAAATGGGTGTGTTATCTGGACTGGCAAAACGTAGCCCTGGCCACTCAGGTCACTCAGATAGAGTGAACAATATATGTTAATGAAAGAAACTGGAAATTCTGGAATCGTATATGTACATGCATCCAATGACCATGTAGATGAACCAAGGAAGCGGTGAAGCCAACAATGACATATCAGTACTTGGATATATGTGCCATGCAGATGTCACTGTATATGATCATTACAGACATCGTTCTTTTTAAGAGTTTGTTACCTTGCTGCTCACGATATGTTTACACTCGTGAATTCAAGTTTTTTAATTCTATATTACTGGATATAAGCCCGTTGTGGATGGTGTTTAAGTATAATCTTTCATTCATTTGTAATAAGTAACATATATACCTTCGCATGAAATTACAACAAGGAAGTTGCAGAACAGAGATGTTGAGTCAAAATACGTTTTTATCTCTTGTTTTATACAGTGATGTTTCCAATTTATATTTGAGTTGTGGTATAAAATTTGTGTGAAATTGAATAGGCCATAATCGACTACGTTTCAACGTAAGTCAGAGATGTTGACACAAAATAAGCAGTTGCTCTTTAATAACGAGTTCTTGACAATTCAATCCATCATAATATGTTGTACATTTAATATTTTCCATGGTTCGATGTGGCAAACCAAGTTGGAAGATTTTGCGAACTGTTATGTTTTCCTGTTGTGATTTTGCTGAACAAATGAGCACACAGTCGGTGTATTTTCTTTCGTATAACAGTAGAGTGTGCTACAAACCGACATGCATGTTCGAATAACAAACTGGCTAATAGACCCCATCCCTACACGCTACTGCTATCAGATACGATTACCTGTAATGAAAAAGTGCTTTTGTATCCTCAACTGTGTACAATCAAATGAACCGCATGCAGACCTTTTTGCCCCTTTCGGCCATCCGTAAATTGAATTGCCCCATTTTAAAAAGGTGTGGTACATACTGTAGGAACAATGCTCACCTATGTGGTTTATTCTATCAAGGAGTACATGTAGTGCCTCTATACTTATCATTCACGTTGCACCATCATCATTTACGTAAGTGCTTATGATATGAACAAAAACCTGACTAAAACAACTAAAATAACTTGATTCTCTTTGGGTAATACCACTGTTTGTGTGCATGATTCCTATTGTAGTCAGTCTAGAACTAGTAAGACTTGCACAAAGTTATAATGGCATCACAGAGCTACTGTACTACGTGAAGTGCTTGTCATTTATCATTAAATTATTCCCGCCGTCATTATCCTAATTTGTTAGTGTTTTCTTCTTTCGTTTGACGTTTGAATATATGTTGCTGCAATGGCACAAGGAAGTTGTACATAATGTACATCATACTGACATTGATATAGGCATGCAGCTATTACGGAATGATAGGTTAATTACGACCTGCTAATGCTGTTAACATGAAACTATGCAAATAAAAGGGAAGCGATAGTGCGATATTGAGAGAGCTCTCTCGGTGTAGAGTTATGTATTGCACAATGACAAAAAAGGTAAGCACACTATAAGATAAGTTGTGAACCATGATATCTTCCAAACAACAAGATTTCTCCTAGCAGTTGGTGGCATTGTTTATCATAAATCATCCTGTCATATATGAATCTTACTACTTCAAAACACATGCCTATTACATTAATACAAATCCAGACAATTGAGTTTTGATAGTTCTCATTTAGCTAATCATAATTTATATGAGTTTGGCCTTCCGTGAAACTACTCAGTTGTCATCTGGCTGTGGACCATCACACTCTCACTCTGACATAGCAGTTTTAACACACCTATAACGTAATATTTCTTTCTGGTTGGTTGGTTAGTGTTGACTGTTAAATAAATTTGTTTCAATACTGACCACAATTCACCAGTGGTGTAGGCTCCTCCTTTTATACGAGTAGCAAGTGTTTCGGACTAATGAGGAATTAATGTCCAGTTATATTACTGCTTCCTTGGTGACCGAGAATAGCCTACCAAATATATACCGGTTTCTGAATACATCAATTTGGAAACCATATATTGGAATCTATATATGTATTGCAAAACGTCAAAAATATGAAAAATTCAACTATTTTGACGAGAATTTTCCGGCAAACACGAAAATAGTAAAAATCTGAAATTTGTAAAATTGCCTAATTGGTACATTGAACTAATGTACAAAACGGGGATTTTCAAATTTTTGACATGTTGACGAGAAATGCTGAGTGTGGCAAAAAGGTAACTTTCGACGTTGCAATGCGTGTCGCAATGACACGCGTGACACGTGTGACGTGTTTAATGTGTGTGTTAATGTGAAGTCGTTCTTATACGCTGCCGTACCAAAGCTCGATGACACTTGAACTTGATTCCTTTATGGAAAGACACTCTTTTAAGACTAGCGTCCGCTGGAAAACAACATGGGCTGTCACAACTATTATCAAGCCACGTACACGTAAGCCTAACAAATGTTACATAGTAGGCCTAGCCTGGTATTTGAGGTACTGGTCAATAATTATATTTCCGTGAGGTTCACGTATATGTTACCGTTAGGAAAATCTTCGGGGTTCTACTGGCAGTTGCAATTAAAGAATATCTCATTCTTGGCACCGCAGACTTACATTTCCGTGGTGAATTTACGTGACAGTTCTATGTGGTGACTATAACGAAATGAGTATTCAAGTTAAACGTTTCAAGGAACAGACTGTCAGCGTTTGGCAGACTGTCAGCAGACCACTTAAGAGGGGCAAGAAAGAACGAGAAAGAGGGATATGAGTCGAAGTGATCTGACTCATTGGAAGTACTTCGTAATTTAACCAGGGGGGTTGTGCATCGGATTGTCGCGCTATGTGTATATGCCGTATAATGGTACATTGAGTATGGCATTGAGTAAGCATCACGCTGTCACAACTGTATTTAAGCCACGTGCACCTAAGCCTAACGAGTGATATCAGTACTATTCAGAGTTTTCGTGAAGTTTGTATGGAAGTTTGTACGGGAATAATAAGTCAGGAGTTCTACAATTACTGTACGTATCATATTCCCAATCGCCGTTTTAAGCCTAGCTTCCGCATAACGAATCATGGACGCTAAACATGAATGTAAGAGACTGACTTCGGTCAGCTTACGGCTTTGATAAGCCAATGAGGCTTCTTCGCGAGTTCCTGCTTGCAGGAGGATCTAAAATACATACAAACATGCACACATACATGCATTACCTACTAAATTAAGTGCACATGACTTGAACTTAGTAGAACTGATAGCCCATGTTGTTGTCCACATATTATGTGGTTCGCTTCAATAATTATATTTCCGTATGGTTCGTATACTATTAGGCTATTACCGTTGACACATTACGTCTATGGTGGACCTAGTGTTCCATAAGTCCTGAAATAGACATACGTCGAACTAAATTGACATTAAAGTTTCTCGTGCTCTGATTGGATGAAACCTTTTTGAAATTACGTGGCAGCCCTATATGACCTTTCGTAATGGTCAGTATAGCCATGGAGTAGTTACGGCATACTATACAAAACTCCCTGTTATAGCCAACTGGCATGGGTTTGTTATAACTGGCCATCCATATGGACGGTAAAACAACGGTACCATTTTCACGGTCTCAGATTATATGATGTTCGTCGTAGGCCTAGATCATTACAGCAATACAATTTCATATGGAGACAGCCTGCATAAAGTAATATTGGCAAGATTACGCTATGTATTATCGATCGGCCAATTTAACGAGATGAGAGCTTGTTCTTAATATGCGTAGACTGATGTCGAACGTTGAGAAAATGGCGTCCTCCTGATATGACTGTGTGAACCAGGATATGTTCCAAATAACATGATTTCTCTTGTGTTTGAGACTTGGTTCATAAAGTTACTTACATTAGTACTTCTTATCTTATTTTCTTTTTTTTTGGGGGGGGGGGGCAGAAATTTAGTATAGTTGTGGTGCATATTAATGTACGTCATCTAAATATGTATTTATAGCCCTATACTAATTACAGAAGCAGGCTTTACTGTTGCCCGCCCTGAACATTGGGCATTACTTTTGCAGCAGAAACACAGGAATAAATAGTTAGGAAGAACTTAGAAAACCACAAAACGGTGCTCTGAAAACAGTTGAATTCCAAGTTGGAGATTATCAATATACTTCATTATACTTAGAACTGTAAACTACCATTAACTTGTTGCCAGACCTAAGCTTAATGTTGCAGTGTCTATCCTGAAAATAGACTACTGTATGGTGACTCTACACTCATGCCTAAATAAGAAATGTACGTAATTTGTTATACTATATCAATAATTTAGTATTGTGGTCGTGGAACATAGAGTCAGTGACTTGGCAATGCATCAGCTCACTAGTGAGTTCACTTAGTCCTTCACTTGTTATAACACATTTATGGGGCTTCCTAAAATGTGCTTTTGTGGCCTTTTTTTTATCATTCAGCTTGGATACAATGATTTAGCAAAAAGAGTGCCAGGCAATCAAATTATCATTTTTTACCATCATATAGCACATCATCCTTGACGTATCTTGGAGAAGGCACACAAACTATTGGATAATACATATATGAAATTGCTTAACTTATGGAAAAATTACGCCATTTGGTCACTTTTGTTTGCAAGCAGGTTCCTTTTGTATCCGGCAAGGCATAAAAAAGGTTATTCTAGCCTGACCATGTTAGAATTAAATCTTACATTTTTTTTCGTTTGCTGTGCTCTTCCCTACATATGAGGAAAGTACAATCAACGGCAGTAGTGTAAGGTAATGCGACAGATGAATTATTTCAACAAAACATTTATATTTATTGCATCTACACAAACTAGAACAAGAGGCCAAACCACGGAGTTGCATATCTCATCGGCAGCAAAACTGCACTAAAACTATTCATTAGACCTTACATCACGTGACCTCGGCTCTCATGGCAAGCACATAATCAGATAATAATTGACATTTACATTATGCCTGTGAAGGTTCCATGTCAATTCAATGTGTTAACCATTAGGGTATAGCAAAATAAAAGTAGTTTAGGAGGAGTTTTCGACAAACAATTGTGCTAAAATATACATTTGACCTTTAACCACGTGACCTTTGACCTCGGTTCCCACAGCAACCGCAAATATGATATTACTTGACATTTCCATCTTACCTGTGGAGGTTCCATGTCAAGTTATTGTTTCCCTTTGGATGATATAAAAAAACACGATTTTCATTAAATTTGACATATGACCTTTGGTTCCGGGAGCTTGCGAATCACAATGGTTAAGGAGGAATCCACGCACACACCCGCCCTCCTACACACGCACAGACACATATATACGTTTTGACCCCTCCCTCAGTCACGGACTTCCGGTCACAATGGGGTACCCACCATGGGTGACCCCCGAGAGTACCTACTCAGGAAAATTAATTATAAGCACGGCAACTGTTGTTATGGCAATGGTAAAGTCAGGTCAGGTCACTCCATGCATAGTCAGAAAACCGTTGGGGCACTTTGATGACGACAAACTCCCCCTCCACTTCTTCCGATTCTTTGCCTCTCTCAAACAAAACATAACACCTTTCCCAGTCCAATCCGCAATGTCTTTCAGCCATGTGGCCTTAGGCCGACCTCTACCCCTGGTTCCTTCAACCATCCCGTGCATAACCTATTAACCGCATGAGCCAACGTCCCCGCTCTCCTGGCTATGTGCCCAAACCATTGTAGCTTTCTTCTGCGCGCACGCGGCTTCTTATAATATTCGCCGATAAGTATTTTTATTTTGTTTTTCACTTCAACATTTGTTAATTTCTGTTTCCACGTGATTCCGAGGATTCTTCAAAAACAGCGGAGTACGAATGCCATTAATCTTTTTTCCATCCTCTTATTGTATGTCCAGGTCTCACATCCGTACAGAGCAATGGAAATGATTGGTGTTTTCAGGAGTTTTACCTTTGTTGAAGTGGATATCCTTTTGGAGTTCCACTCTCATTTAGTTTCGTAAGTTGACTCGTTGCTATTGCTAGTCTTTTCTTTATCTCGGTATTTGATGTGACATCTACGTTCAATGTTGAGCCAAGGTACAGAAAGGTCTTCCCTTCTTCTATCGTTTTTCCATCCACTTTCATCGATGCATCATTTGGTATCACTCAAACGTGAGGTGACCATCATGTGAAGTATCTGTTCCCTTTCGAGGGGAATGGTGATACACACCCGACGATGATCACACAGTCACAATCTCGATGCAAGGTGACTGGGGTTGAGAGCGGATCAGTCGTTCGGTAGTTTGGTTTTCGTGCCCAGGCTCTTTCCTGGTTGACTTTTCTTAAAAAGTACCATTACTTTACTCTTGTTTTCACTTATTCCCATACCATAACTTCTAGCCGTTGTCTCCAGCCTATTTGGTGAGAATTTCTAATTCTTTCCTCGAGCCTGCAATGAGATCAATACCATCAGCAAATTTTAGATTTGATATCCGTCGACCACCAACTTTAACAGTCCCTGCGAAGTCTTCAAATACATCTGAGAAAAATGTTAAAAGACATGGGGACAAGATGCAACCTTTGCGGACTCCAACCGTCGTTTGGAACCAATCTAAAGTGCTGCTGTTAGTAGTTAATACCACATTACTATAGTTGTTGTATTGTGCGTTGATCACTTTGATTAGTCCAGAGCCCATATTGTGCTTCTTCATTACCAGCCAGAGTGCACTTCTCCAAACTCTGTCAAATACCTTCGTAAAGTCAACAAAGTCGTGGTGTAGTTCCATTTGATGGTTCCTGTATTTCTCTCCCAAATTTCTCATATTTGCTATCTGTTCTACAGTGCTCCGAGCACATCTAAATCCAGCTTGTTCTTCTGATAAAATAATTTCAGCCTATAATGTTATCCTGTTACTGATAAATCTTAGCAAGACCTTACTAGGGTGACCGATGAGACTTATGGTATTTATAGTTGTTACAATTCTTCAAGTCTCCTTTCTTTGGGAGTGGTACAGCCAGTGATGTTGTCCATTGTGACGGCCATTATCCAGAGTTGCAGTTCTTGTGCCAAACTTCAATGGTACTGTGTCCCCACTTTTGGGTTCCGATGGTATGTTATCAAAACCTGCAGCTATTCCATTCTTCAGTTCGTTTACAGCTTCCTCTATGTCACTTCTCAAGGTCTCTGGTTCCTTCTCCTATTCAGGACCTGGTCTTTCCAGAGCCAATGTGGTAAGAATGTCTCCATTAGTTGAGATAGGATAGTTGTAAAGGTCCTTTTTGTACTCAGTCCATCTGTCCTGGACTTTATCAGTCTCTGTTGGTATGTTTCCCCGAGCATCTTTAATCACAGGAACTTTAGCAGACTTTTCTTTGGTCAGTTGTCCTATAACCTGGTCTGCAAGCTTTGAATTTTTGTTCTCGACACGCCTTTCAATAACTTCACATCTTTTCAGCAGAAAGTTTTCTTTCGCATTTTTAATTTATTTTCATACATCATTGTTGGCAATTTTGCATTTTTTTACCACACTCTTCATCATTGTACTTTGTGGCTTTCAACTCTCTTCCTTTATCACATTTCTTCCATATTTGTGCGGTCATCCATGTTTGTTTTATTTACTTTTCTTTTCCTAGCATTTCCAAAGCCAATGTTGCGAACCTTCCGTCAACTTGTATTCTGAAGGCTTCTTAAATGCACTCCAGAGTCTATCAGTTCTCAATATTGTATTTCACCCGGATTGTTGGAGAATTCCGGGTTTTCTTCAGCTTCCTTTTCAGTTTTACCATAACAAGGTTATGGTCGATACCAATATCTGCTCCTGGGAAGGATCTTGTCTTGTGACCATTGATTCCACTGGCACCTACACTTCTTATCTACCAGGATGTAATCTATCTACTATCCTTGTTGTGCCGTCTGGTGCTGTCCATGTGACTCTTCTCGGTATCTTGTGTTTGTGCCGCGTGTTGCCAATTACCATGTTGTGCAGCCTTGCAAATTCCAGTGATCGAAGTCCTCTCTCATTTTTGGATCCCAGACCATATTTACCAGCTGTTCCCGCCCAATCCTCATGAGCATCCGTCCCAATCTTTGACTTCCAGTCACCTTGGATAACAAGGATATCTTTATTTGCGATGATTTTCACGATTGTTTTTGATTCACTGTAAAATTAATCTATTTCATCGTCATTTGAATCCGAAGTTGGAGCATAAACCTGTATGATAGATAGTTTCCTTGGTGATGCGTTTATTTTGATTCTTAGAATTCTGCTTGAGACCGGTTCACATTCCATCACTGATTTTACATAGTCCTTGTGCACCATGAACCCTTCTCCTCCTTCATGTCTCTTGTAATTTTCACTCCACCAAACTTTACGTCCTTCATCTAGTACCACTTCTCCAGTATTCAACCATCTCATTTCAGCAATGCCCAATATGTTCCTTTATACTTTTGCATCTCATATTCTAGTTCGTTCAGTTAACCATCAGCAGACAGAGTTCTTACGTTCCACGTGCCAATGGCAAGTTCTTGTTCGCAAATTTCAGTTTCATTTTTGGTTTCTCTCCAGTAGTCCATTGTTCGAAGCTCCCATCCTGTTGAGTGAGCCAATGGAAGACGCGGTCGTTGGTGACCTGGGCCTCGACTGATCCGGTATGGTGTAGATTTTGGGTGTACTAATCATTTTTGTTTCAATAGGCAAAATAATCCTCTCCATTTATGGATGGCTGTTGGCTCCTGGTGGAGCTCATCCGCCCTTTGTCAGGTGTTATTTTAAATCCTGCTGGGTGTCCACACACCCTCCTCACATCAGTCCGGGGACTGAAGTGGGGGAGACGGTTTAGTCGCCGACAAATCGACCATGAACAGGTAGTATTGGATACATGTTACCAATAGCAGCTGGGGCTGACCTGACTACAAACCAGAGTGGTTAGGTAAATGGATATCAACTGGAAATAGTTCTTAAAAGTACCTTACAAAATAACACAAATATTTTGTTGGTGTTTAATTAATATCAACAGGGAACTTCATCAGTAAGCCGAGGAAAGATCCGAGCCAAATTCATTTAATATTTCTGCTATCTTGTTGTTGTGATGTTAAGTCAATATGTAATTTAACAAAGTTGTTTTACCAGCACCAAAATATCCAGTAATGATTGTGACTGGAATTTTGCGAGCAGCAGTTGTTGTGTCTGATGAGCCTAAGTCGGGGGCAATCTTCATCAGAGCTCTCCACCACTTTGAAGAAACACTTCTTATGTTTAGTTCGTCACTGAACTCTTAGAAAGCCATCAGTTCTGTTCTTCGTCGGGAATGTTGCGAGAACTTCAAAGTTATCAATATGCGGAGCAACGAGAGCAGGGGCGTAGCGAAGGTTTTTGTTGTTGGGGGGGGGGGAGAATTTGATTTGCCGACGGAT